>RJWJ010036884.1:0-15827 GCA_004363605.1 Indri indri | reverse complement strand
TGAGGCACCACGTAGGATTTGGGGCAGGGAGCAACTTTTCATTGCTGCGGCTCCTCTGGCTTTAGGGCCATTTGTAACAGAGCAGACGAAAGTGAAAGCTTTATAGGAAAGTGTTTATTTGAGAAGACCTGGCTGAGAGGAAGTGAGGAGCAAGCAAGTTTAAGCAAGATAAGTCACGGCTATGAGGAATCCAAGAGTTTAGAGCACCAAGGCGAGCAGGTCGGAGCCTGGGTCTCAGGCCTGTGTGTTCCTCGAGGGCTTCCTTGTCCTGCATTTGTCCTCAGAGCTGGTTCTCTAGTCCTCTTCCCCTCCTGACCCCACCACCTAGCAGCCTCTGGGCCTCGTCCACAGCCACTCTGACAACCAGGCCATCTCACTCTTATGTCTGTAAGAATGCCAGGTAAACCTGCAACAAAGAAAGTCTTTGACAGGGCAGGCGGTTCGGCCCCAGGCCCAGCCTTCCCCACCCTGCATTGGCACATGAGCAGGAAGACCTTGCAGGACCGTGTGTTGCTCTCTGTCAGACTGAACATCAGCCACAGAGCAGCAGCTGTAACTCGAGTCTCCCGACACCCCGTTGAGTGTCCTTTCCATCACATAAAGGTCGTTTTGGATGACTTCGGGGGCATCAGATGACTTTTATTTTATTTAAAACCAGAAAATAACTTCCACCTGTGGGCCCATATGAGTGAAGCAGAAACTCATGTAACGAGAGTTAGGAAAAGAGCTTGTGACAGGGGAACAGAGGACTTTCATCTGGAAGGAACGATCCTGCCTTTGAAGAGGCAGTTGTAGGAAGGTTTGATGTAGGCCAGGTATGGAGAGTTCTGAGAATGAGTGGCATAGTGGCCAACTTAGACAGTCAGTTTAGTTCAGTTCAACCATCGTTTACTCAAGACCCAGCGTAGGCCAGGGGCTGGGAAGGTGCCAGACACACAGAGGAGGCTAAGACATGGCCCTGCTTTCAAGGAGCTCACAGGCTTGGGGGGAAGCCGGAAATCAAAGAATTGCCCAAGCGCAACGTGTGGTGGAAGCTCAGATGTCAGTATGCGAGGGTTGCTAAGGGAACTGAAAAGGAGATGTACTCCACCTACTAGGACGCAGAGCACGCACAGATGTCAGACAATGCGCGGTGTATGGGGAACCACATCCCTTTGGTCTAGGTGGAGCTTAATATGCAAGCTGGGGAGTGGGAGGAGGAAGATCTGAGAGTTTCCTGAAAGCCATATGACACGGGTCCTTTGAGGCTATTATGAAGTGTTTGAAAATGGCAATCCACCCAAGTTTTGAGCAGGGCGGTAAATGGGTCAGATCTGTGTCTGGTAGCTCCCTCTGCAACCATGTGCAGGGGAGGGTTCAGAAGAACAGGATCAAAAGCAGAAATCAACGCAGAGATGGTGGCAGTCCCCAGGTAGGAGAGGAGGAGAGCCGGAGCTGGGGCAGCAGAGAAAGAGAGGAAGAGATGGGCTGGAAAATACTGAAGAGGCAAAGGTTGGAAAATGTGGTAATGGGATGGCTGTTGCGGGGAGCAGCTTAGTTTCATGACTGTTGGGCAATATGGAAGGCGATGTCACCAGTTGGGGTGAGGAATATTGAGTTTGAGAAAGGGGGCCCTGTAAAGAGAGATATGGGGCCAGAGCACGTGTTTGAGGTCCTCTGGAACATCCACTTGAAGATCAAACAGCCAGTAAGATCTGAGGTTTAGGAGAGACGTCAACATTGGAGTTAAAGATTTGGAAACGTACAGCCACTCGGGAGGAGAAAGTCAGCAGAGAGGGTGTCTAGTGTAAGAACAGTGGGTCAGAAAGAAAGCTCTGGGAACCCCAGCCTCTAAGAGACAGAGGAAGAGGATTCCATAAACAGGACAGCAGGGACAGTCCAAGAGGGGCCAAGCAAGCCTGGAAGGGTGTGTGTGTCGTGGTAGCTAAGGCTGGGGCGGGGAACGGAGGTGTTGGAGTGGAAAAGAACAGTCGTTAGTACCAGGCACAGAGGGGAGCTGAAGAGAGAAGGACTGACCTCAATGGGGTGGGGGGTGTGGGGTGTGGGGCAGATGGCGGTTATGGCACACAGACTGAGTGACGCCACACCTGAGATGCTCCGGTGGGGACTGGGAGGAGAGAAATCTTCCTAGAGGCAGCACAAAGTCAGAACAAGGGTGTTTTCTTGGGAGGCAGGAGAAGGCCATGCCTATTTATAGAATTAGCAGAGAGGCCCAGTAGAGAGGATGGCTGAGGGTCTAGGGAGGGACAACTGCTGGGTGGGGGGACCTGGAGGATTCAGAGCATGGACAGAGAGGACCTTGGGCCTTGGCAGGACGGGAAATGGAGGAAAGAGCAATTCTGTGTGAGGACCTGGGTCAGTTACAGGTTACAGGGGCCAGTGGGGGAGGGAGATTATGCTCTACTTTCCTAAGGAAAGAGGAGACAAAGGTTTTACTCTAGTCTCGTTCAGGATTCGCGTAAGCAGGCTTGAGAAAAACTAGAAAGTTGCAGATTGGAAATCAGGGCAAATGAACGTGGGAGCTAACCACAGACAAGGCATGGCCAGCAGGGCCCAGAGTCGAGTGAGATTGCTCACGTTTGATTGTCAGCAATGGAATCTTCTAAGAGTTGCAAGGTTTTCTTCAGTAGCATTCGATTTCCCAGCTATAGGATTCTAGCAGAGGGACTGTTGTAACACTGGCCCAGGATTGGGATTTTGATGGACAAAGGTGGGGAGTGATGGCAATAATAATAATAATAATACCCGATGTTTATTGAGCACATACTAGATTCCAGGCATACAGCTCTACACTCTTAATGTTTACTGTTTCATTTGATAGTCATAATGATTCTGGAGGTTGAGATTAATAGTAGATCCATTTATCAGATAAGGAAACTAAGTCCCAGGTAAGTAAAATTTGCCTGAAGTCACACATGTAGAATGTGCTAGAGATAGGATTCAAAACCAAGGTGATTCCTTTAGTTCCAGAGGGAGAAAATGACTCAGAGTCAATGATAAGATTAAGCTGCATTGGAAAGCCAACAGGGCCAGGAGCTGGATGGTAGAATAGAAGAAAATTAAGGTTCCAAGGGATTGGATGTCTTTCTGAGAACAAACACTCCCAGGGATATGGAAACAAAGGCTGCAAGAATAATTGGTTGCAGGGTTCAGACACAGGTTGCTGGAATTGAGAGCAGTGAACATAAAGATAACACTGGATGGAGTGAGGATGTTGAACTGTCTCAAGATGATGGCTCTGAAAGGCGACGAATTAATAACTGGCACAGCAGGAGGTGAGGTTAACTATGCTTGGAGCTTAAATTATGAATTATTATTATTATTAAATTATGAATTGGCCTTTGTTTTTCAAGCATTACCGCCCTCTCTGCTGTTCCTACTTCTCAGAAACCACCATTCCTACTTGCCAACTTCTTCCAAGGGTGCCTTCCCCAGGTGCACCTTACTGCTCCCAGGAGACAGGAGCGGAGTTCCTCGGCAGACCCGGGTGATCCTCTCTTTCTAAGGAAGTGGTGGTGCTCCAGTGAGGCAAGGGACACAGAGAAGCCACAGACCTGTGGGAGAAAAAGGCAGCATCTGAGTCATTGGGGCATCTCCCCTTCACTGCTCTGTGCTGGGTGGCTTCACAGATCTAATCCCAGGAAGGCGTGTATGTGTGTGTGTGTGTGTGTGTGTGATTTGTTGATCACAACTACCCTAAAGGATAAAAACTGTCCATGCCTGTAGGGACGAGCCATCTATTGTCCACAGAGAGAATGGGCTGCTCTACGGCGGAAACAGCGTGGGTGGCCTGGGACACTGTGTTTCCCTCCACACCAGGCTGGGGAAGGGACCCTGAGGGACAGAACCTGTTGGAAGTTCTGGGAGGACAGGGAAAGCCACCAAGCCCAGAGCCGTCCTGGCCAAAGAAATGGCCTGGAAACAGAAGTAGAAAAGGCTTAAGGGATTCTCTGACAGTCCCTACATCTCCGAGGGGACTTTTTAGATTGTTTTTATTACTTTTATAGAGACACCACAGGTTTATTCCCAAAGCAGTGTTGTGGTTAAAAGAGCACGGCATATACAAGCAAAAGTAATTTCAAACCAATTTATGTTCTTTGCTTGTACTTCTGCGGGCCATGAAGGGAAGGCATGGTCTCGGGTAATGCTTCCCAAATTACCCCTTTCTTCTCCCTCACGCCGCCTCCATGCTGCAGCTGCTCCCCAGGGCTTGGCCCTCAAAGGTCCCTGAGCACAGCCCTGGGCTCTCACCCCGAGGCTTAGCCTCCACCTCCATGGCTTTCCACTCCATTCTCCAGCACAAAAGCAAGATGTGACCTTGGAGGCAGGGAGGGGAAGAAACGGCACGAGGCCAGGCTAGAATTCTGTTCAGTGGGTGTGAGCTGGGGCTGGGGCCAAGCTGGGGACAGGGTTATGTCAGTGTTTTATTCCGTCACTTTCTACCTGCGCAGTATCACAGACTCCACAGGGAGATGTGCGATTGCTCAGTCGCCCCTGCTCACGGTGCCATCCTCTTCTCCGCACGTGGCCTTCTTTCACCCCAAGTGTGAGCTCACAGTTTGGGAACATCCAGCTGCCTGGCTGAGTTTACTCAGACTCTTGTTGCAAATCTCAGGACCAGGGAACGAGCAGCCTCATGATCCTGAGGTGAAGCATTTGGTCCCCTCGCCTGAATCAGTTCGCACTCGCCCTGTGACAAGCCAGGCAGGCAGCACACCCCCTGCGTCTCCAGGATTTTAGCTTGTGGCCCTGATTCTGCCTTGGAAGGACCGTGCTGTAGAGGCTGAGTTGCCGACCAGCGTTGGCGGAGGAGCAGCTCATGTCCAGCAGCTGGAACAGTGCCCATCTGAGCTCCAGTTCTGTGGTGTGACACTCAGGTGGCCTCCCTTTGGACTGCCCCAGCCCGCGTGGCTGGGCTCCTTCAGCCTGAGCTCCTGTTTCCTGCAGCAGGTCCACTCCCTCCCCTGTTCCCTCCGCCTTGCTCCACTTTGCCTGTAGTGAGAATGGGGTGTCTTCTGGTAGTCAAGTTCAGTGTTGTTAATTTCTGACTGGTTAGCATCTCCCCCTCCCCTCAGTCCCTCCCCTCAATGAGTTTAGATGCTTCTGAGACTCTAAAATCTATTGTCTGGCTTCTACTAATTAGCATCTTGCAGAACATTGTTTGCTGCATATCTACTACAGGGATCTTGTGCCAGTTGTTAAATATTTGTCTCTTAGTTCCAGGTCCCTCTTCTGTCACTGCTCTCTGATGCTCTCTGATGATGGGACTCTACAAGCCACACTCCTGCTTTGCCAGCCGCCTGTTTTGCAAGGTGTTGCCAGCAGGGGCGCTGGAAGGGTGACTGTAGGGCTGGAAGAGGGAGAGGGGGCGCACTCCTTCCCCTCATCGAGGCTACTTCAGCCCGGCAGAGGCAGCTCCTTCCTGTAGCAGCAGCTGAATTCAGTCTGCAGTTTGTGCGACCCCAGCAAAACTAGAGTCGTGTACCGTACGCCACTCCATCGCCGCCTCTGCTCCACGGTCTGGGTTTCAGGGCAAGGGGCTGCTCTGTACATTCCTAGGTTTTATCAATCCCAACCTCCCTCCTTTGTTCCTCTGGCCCTAGTGGCAGTGGCTGTTACTGCAGTTACTATCTCCATAATAACTTTGAGCTCTCTTTTTACTCTTTGGTTACCTTGTTAATGACTTTACACCTGGTTAACAGTTCTCTATATTAAATGATTTCTGTTCCTATTACTGGTGTGGGTTTTGTCTCCCAGTGGACTCTCACACAGATACCAGTTTGGCTTGGGAGCCTCAGGCCCCGTCTGCACGAGAACTTGTAGTCTTCACAGCTCTGCGGCCATGAACTTCCTTTAGTGCCAGGCCACAGCCACTCTCCTGTGTGTTGCTGTCTCCATGTCACTTCCTCCCTGCAGTGTCTGTTAGCATTTCTGGCTTTGGTCCTCTCCATGTTAACAGGGTAATAGTTGCAACCTCGTCATGTTTATTTTGCCAAAGACGCCTCGTGAAGTGGCAAGAGAAGGGACAGAGGCCTGTCGGGGAAGGGCCGGCTGGCCCGGGGAGTCACAAAAGAGCCCGTGCAGGTCTCTGTTGTGGTGATGACTGTGTAACAAGGAAGACAGGGCATCTTGGGGACTTACTTCACAACCCTGGGAGCCCCATCGTAGAAGGACTGGGATGCCCAGATGGCGTGACTCGGTCCTCTCCATGAAGCCGGGGTGGCAGGGATGAGGTGGAACAAGGCTTCCCGGTGGCCTTTCTCAGTCTCACCTGCCATTTGTTCAGTCCTTTTCTTCCTACTCTTTGGGGAAGCTCCTCCACCCCCCGGCCTGCCTTACCCCACCCTCCTGCGTCATGCTTTGGGTGTTTGCCTGGTGGGCACTTCTAGGTGCCCTAAAGGGCCTTAGTAAGATCTGAAACACATACTTCCAGCAGTATCACTCTTGCCTGCCTTGGAAAATTCTTGCCTGAGTGAAATCTAAACACTGTTTAATTATACGTCACCTCTCAAGGACCATTTAAGAACCAAACCAGTATTTGCAAATGGATTTGAAATTTTCCTAGTAAAGGGAATTAATTCTGTTACCTCTCAGTGCCTAGAAAAGCAAACGAAAGAGAAGGAAGGCTTATTTGTCCAATGATATGGGCAAATCAGGCAGCCTTAGGATTTTATCCAGTTGGAAACACACTAACAAACGTTAGAATGTATTTGATCAGAGGGAACAAGGATTGCTTCAGGGAGAGTAGTTGCTCCTCCAGAGTAGAATTTGCCTGACTCAAAGAAGCCAGGAGGTAGACAGTAGGAGCATCAGCACCTTCCTTCTACAGCTGGGTGCTCGTGGCAGCATGGAGAGCCTCCTCCCGGGAGTGTAGGCAGGGCCATCCCTGAGCCAGGCCAATCTCCGTTCCACCTGGCGTGGGGTCTGGTCCTTGTTGTGAGGTTGAAGCTTAGATGATCCACATGAGGGGAGTCCTTTGCTCAGGGAGTCACAGCAATCCCTGACCCCCAACAATACAATGTGAGCTTAGCCTATATCATTGGCTGATGCCTCAGTTTCCCCATTAGTGCCGCTGTTCTTTACTAAGACAAAACTGTATCCTGAATTTTCAACTATTTTGTCTGGATCTGACACCATCCCCAACTCCTGCAAATGGATGCCTCCACCCGGTCCTCCAGGGCACCACTGTCCAACAGAAATGAAATGTGAGCCACATCTGTGATCTGAAATTTTCTAGAAGCCACATTAAAAAAGTAAAAGGAAACAGGTAACATTAATTTTAATAACATATTTTATTTAACCCAGTATATTACAATATCATTTAACATGTAATCAGTAAAATTATAAATGAATGTTTTTTAGTCAGAGTTCTCTAGAGATGGAACCAATAACATATAGATAGAGAAATATATATGAAAAGGGATTTTTTTAAGGAAAATTGACTTACCTGATTATGGAGGCTGAGAAGTCCCAGGACAGGCCATCTGCAAGCTGGGGAACCAGGGAAACCGGTAACATGGTGACAAGTCCAAAGGCCTCAGAACCAGGGAAGCTGATGCTGTAATTTCCCAGTCTGAGGCCAAAGGCCTAAGAACCCAGGGTGCTGCTGGTGAAAGTTCCACAGTCCAAAAGCCAGAGAATGTGGAATTCTACTTAATAATGTCCGAGGGCAAGAGAAGAAGGGCATCCAAGCTCTGGAAGAGAGAGAGCAAGAATGTCCCCTTCCTCCACCTTTTTGTTCCATCCAGGCCCCAGGCGATGGGATGGGGTTGCCCACATTGAGGGCGGATCTTCTGAGCTCAGTCCACTGACTCGCACATGCCAGTCTCCTTTGGAAAGGCCCTTGCAGACACACCTGGGGCAGCCCAACATTCTGGTCAAGTGCCAAACCACCCAGCTTTCCCTTTCAGCAGAAGAGGACGGGCTCAGTGCCCATCGAAGCACTGAAACTAGTTAATGTGATGAGAATAAATAATGCTTTACTAGCTGTCTGGAAATCCCTTACTTCACTCAAGTTGACAGCCTAAATCAGCCATTACAATGAGATGCTTTACCTTTGTGGTTTGGTACTAAGTCTTTGAAATCTGGTGTTTTGCTACTACAGCACTTCTCAGTTCAGACTGGCCACATTGCGAGCAGGCGGCTGCAGCACAGCTGTGGAGGCTGACATCTTTAAGGCCTCCAAATCCCAGCTGGGGTCCTGTTGGCTCCTATGATGGCTAATTTTATGTGTCAACTTGATTGGGCCATGGGGTGCCCAGATATTTGGTCAAACATCATTTCTGGGTGTGTCTGTGAGAGTGTTTCTGGATGAGATTAGCATTTGAATTGGTGAACTGAGGAGACTGGCCTTTCTAGTGTGGGTGGGCATCATTCACTCTACCAAAGACCTGAATAAAATAAAAGGCTGAGCAAGAAAGAATTCTCGCTCTCTGGCTGACTGCCTTTGAGCTGTGCTATGGATCTTCTTCTGCTTCAGACTTGGGCTCAGACTGGAACTCACACTATCAGCTCTTCCGACTCTCAGGCCTATGGACTCAGACTGGTTTTCTTGGGTTCCAAGCTTTCAGACGGAAGATATGGGGTCTTCTTAGCCTTCATAACTACATGAGCCAATTCCTTATGGTATATATAATACATACATATATATATATATATTTTTTTTCTCTTTGGTTCTGTTTTTCTGGATAACACAGACTAATATAGCTCCTCACAGACTGAACAAATGGAAATGTAATATTTGATGACCAAATATGTTACGAAGATGCCAGTTGGTGGATTCCATCTTCATATATCAAGGTACAACAGAGGCAGCAATCTGAGATACTCTGGGTCAGAATCCAGACAGAAATTAGAAGGCAATTATGGAGTGTGATCCAAGTAACAAGGTGGCATCAAGAGACCAACAGCAGAAGACAGAATCTGCGAATGGGGCCATTCTTCAATCCTGAGCTCCTGGAATACTCCTGTCTGTCTCCCTGCCTCCAGACCTACCTTCCCTCCAGTGATCTTCACACAATCTAACCATGGCAGTTAACCCCTGGTTTACAACACATTTGCCTGTGGGGTGATGTCCAAATGCCCAGTGGTGTATTCAAGGACCTTCATATCCTAGCTTCTACTTATCTTCTCAGCCATCCCTATCCATGTGCCTGATCCTGATTGCACACATAAGAGTTTATGCTTCTTGTGCTGCAGAGCTTCTGTGCCCTTGCATATGGTTTTCTCACTGCCCAGAAGTCACTACCCTTCCCATTCCTCAGCTTGATTCTTCTATTTCTCCTCCAAGAAATCATATAGACGTCACCTTCTTCAAGAATCTTCCCTGATATCCTCTCTTATCTTCATTCCTGGTTGGGTCAGATGTTGGTACCTTGTATTCCCAAAATCACTCCCAGCATCTCTATAATAGCACTCATCTCACTACCTTTTAATCACTTGTTCACTTGTTTGCCTTCACATCAGACCATGAGGTTCTGGAAGGCATTTCTACCTTTTCAAGACACAGCACTGGGCTCTGCTTGAGGTGGCCTCAGGAAGGTTTACGCAATGACCAATGCAGGGTCCTCCCCAGATACTAGGGAGACTATCAGTGGGAACTGGGCCCAAACCAAACCTGCCAAATCTGAGCTTCCCACCTGGTTCAAACTGTGGCTGTCTAACCACTTCATGGCTAAGCCAACTTAGGCTGGGACTCACACCTTTGGGAAAGCAATTTGTTAGGTGTGTGAAAAAAGGCTGTGTGCCCAAAGATGTTAATTACAGCATGGCCTCAGATATAAAAGCAGAAGAAACAATCAAATTACAATGAATAAGTAAATTATAGCATGTCAGTGAGTTGGAATTCATGAACTCTTAAAAACAATGATTATAAAGACAGTGGAACAGCATGAAAAAGGAAAGACTCAGCATTTTTTATGCACCTCCTCAAAGAGAAAATCCGACTCCATTAAACAGCCCTTCATCTGTTCATTCATTCATTCATTCATTCACAAATATTTGTTGAATACTTATGATGTACAAGGCCCTTCTCATTTGTAAGAAGTCTAGATTTTAATAAAGAGTTCGAGGGGAAATGGAAGGTAGGGATACATCACACATCACACAATGTTTGATTCAGGGATATCCTCACTCACCATTTCTCCCCTCACAAAGCTCCTCTTGTAAGTTCTCTTAAAATCTCCTCCTTGCTTGCAGTCCAGCCTCACCTGTTTTCCCTCCCATCATTTCCATCTCCTCGTATCCCTTCTTGTCCTAAGTGAGCAGTTTACCTATCGTTCTCCAAGTTTCTCCAGTCTTGCATCCTCATACCTATTACCCTTTCAGTGAACAAAGAGGTTTTTTAGAATTTGTTTTTCTTTCTTTCTTTTCATTTTTTAGAGACAGGATCTTGCTCTCTTGCCCAGCCTGGAGTGCAGTGGTGTGACCCAGGTCCCTGCAGTCTTGAACTCCTGAGCTCAAGCGATCCTCCTCCTTCAGCCTCCCAAGTAGCTGGGACTACAGGTACAGCACTATGTGCCTGGCTAATTTTTTAAATTAATTTTATTTTGTAGAGACAGGGTCTCACTGTGTTGCCCTGGCTGATCTCTAACTCCTGGCCTGAAGTGATTCTCCTGCCTCAGCCTCCCAAAGTGCTGGGATTACAGGTGGGAGCTACTGCACCCAGTCTAGAGCTTTTCTTAGAAGGCAATCAAGGGATTGTAAATAATAAATTATGTTTCCTGGACACGGTACTTTTTCTATCCTGTCACAGATGTGCACTAGGGGCAAAATACCTAATTGGAGATGCTGGTCACCCTGGATCTTGGTCCCCTCTAAGCTCAACGTGGTGGAGTGTGAGCAAGAACCCTCGGTCCCCTGTACAGATCCCCTCTGGGATGAGTTAAGCACTCTTTGCCTTAGTCCATTTAATGTTGCTGTAAAGGAATACCTGAGGCTGGGTAATTTATAAAGAAGAGAGGTTTTATTTGTCTCATGGTTCTGCAGACTGTACAAGAAACATGGCACCAGCATCTGCTGTTCGTGAGGGCTTCAGCCTGCTTCCACGCATGGCAGAGGTGCAGGGGAACAGGTGCATGCAGAGATCACATGGCCAGAGAGAAAGCAAGGTGGGGGGAGGTGCCAAGCTCTTTTTGACAACTAGCTCTCTCAGAAACTGATGGAGTGAGGACTCGCTCACCCCCACCATCACTGGAGGGCATAATCTATTCACAGGGATCTGTCCACATGCCCCAAACACCTCCCATCAGGTTCCGCCTCCAACATTGGGGATCAAATTTCAACATGAGGTCTGGAAGATAAACATCCAAACTATGGCAGTCCTCACTAGTTTTCAAGAGGGCCTGAAGCTGATATCAATAGTGTTTAAAAGGAGTCTCACGGAACATTTTATGGCCAAGACTTTTGCTGTGGTTATTCTCTCCCTGTAAGAGGGGGAAGGAAATTGCTGGAAGAGAAGACAGAGCGGCAGTTGGCCTAGTTCTGGGTATGGCCCAATGGTATTTAAATAATTCATATATTTAAAATAACAAAATAAATATTTTATGGGTCTTTAAATTTCAGGAACGAGCTGCATCCTTGAAACCCATAGATTAAAAACTAGACTCCAGTCACAAATATCATTGCACAGTAAAACGCTGCTATTAGTGGACACGCATAATTCAGAGCCGACAGAATTTCACACTCAGGGGCCTTTGAAACGCAGCTTGACTGCCTCAGATGCAATCCTTGGGGGAGGCTGCCTCTCCCTTCTCTCCTGAGGCTGTTCTGTCCTTTGAACAATAATCTCTTGATCCAAACAGGGTGGGATCCTTGTTCCTGCAAATCATCATCTCTGGGAGGGAAAATTTACAACTCACTCCTGGCCATCTTGAGTATCGGAAAGAAACCTGTTGATAAAATGTGGTGGGAGGGTGTGCATTAATAGCTACCAGGCAGGACAATAAGGTTGGTGGGCGCTGCATAATTTTTCTATTTGTCTCTATTTCCCAAGAGGGTTTCGGAGATGATGCAAAGTACTTGCAGCAATGTGACTAGAATATTTCCTCCAAAGGGTTGCTTAGTCTCATTCTGTCTATTTTAAAATATAATGCTTATTGATTTTTTTGCGCAATTATAGAAGTAATGTATGACTATTATATAAAATTTGGAAAATATGGCAAGTGCAAAGAGGGAAAGAAAAGGCATCTATAATTGATCTCATTATTTTTCGTGATCATGGTATCTCCCCTGCCAGGTAAGTATAATTATTTTGAGAGAGGGAGAGAGAGAGAGAATGACAGAGAGAGAGAGAGACAGGGAGAGAGAGAAGGAGAGAAAAGGCCTAATTTCTATGCTTAAGCATCTTTTTCTCTTCCCTTTGTTCTCGTATTAGCTTTTGTCTGGTTCCTTCGTTACCCAGGTTAAAAGCAGTTTTGAAGGAGGGTAGTTTCTTCTATAGCTTGCATACACCCCTCATCAGTATCACAGGTCTTGACTAGGGCATATTTTTGGAATTAACTGCAAAGATTTCTCTTTCCTTATCATAGAAGAGAAAAATCTGTGTAACTTGAGCCTTTGTGTACTGATCCCAGAGAACTGATGAAAAAGACTTAAGGCAGCATTTCTCAATCTCGGCGCTCAGGATATTTCAGGTTAGATGATTCTTTGTAGCACGGGCCTTCCCTGCACATTGTAGGCTATTTGTCAACACTCAGGCCTCTACCTACTAGATGTCAGTAGCAAAACCCCTTCTCTCCAGTTGTGACAACCAAAAAGGCCTGCAGACCCTGCCATATGCCCCTGGGTGGGAGGGGGCAAAATTGCCCCCAGGTGAGACCACTGTCTTGAACACCTAAAAGTTAGAAATGACAGAGTTTCTGGACTCTTAATTGGTCATATTTTAGGCTATAAAATGTCAAGAAGGTAAGTATTTTAATGGAATTTCTGAAAATACAAATAATCGACAGCTTATGTTCCTACTGCTCTTTTTTAATAAGATGTGGGTTGTTACGAAGAGATGAGAGGCCTGAATTTGGAAGCATTACCATTCAGGAGTTAGCCAGGGGCAGAGCAACCACTCTAGGTATTTCAGTCAGAAAGGGAGTTAATGCAGGGGACTAGGAGCTTACAGAACCCTTAGAAGAGCTGGGCAGGAGTCTGAAGATTGGGGAGCACCCTTTGCCGGCTTTCAGGAAATCTGGAAAGCAGGACTCATGGAGAAGCTTTCTAGGAGATCAGAAGGCTGCAGGCATCCTGGAGGGTTTGCTACTGATGGTCTCAACAGCTGTGGCAGCAGCGTGAGTCATTTTCAGGAAGAACCTGGAAGCTGCTGGTACTTCCATGTATTTGCCATCGGCTATCACCCAAGAGCTTGTCTGTTGCTGCTGTGGGACAAGAGAATGGCTCCTCCTTCTCCGCCGCCTCGCAGACCTCATCTGAGTACCTCTCAGTGGCCAAGTCTAACTAAAATCCTGCTGGCTAGGGAGTCCTGGAAATGTAGGTTCCAGGCTTTCAGCCTTGCAGTCCCAGAAGGTGCCAAGAAGGACAGGGGTGTGACTGAGACAATTGAGGAGATATCGTGATGCGGCCAAGGGCATTTATGCAAGCGTCCTTTGTTAGTATCAGGATTTGACAGGAGACATAGCCTACTCCCACGATGCTGTACTGATAAAACAACCTTAAGATCCTTCTGTCTGGTTCGATCGCCATGTCTTGTGCATCGTTAAGAAACTATAGAGGCTAAAGCTATGGGATGTGTGACAGGGATGAAGTTTCCTGGTGCCAATATGACAAACAAACCTGCCTTTGCATCAAAATATATGAAAAAAGGTATGGAACTGCATAGATACCTTCATATACTATTGATTTATTTGATGTTATCTCATAGGGTTTCCCCCAATGTCTATTATTCAAATGTTCAAATATTACTTTTATCATGAAAAATAAGTTTAATAAACTTGAAAAAGGATTACTGCTATTAAAAAAATTCCAAAAGCATGATATCCATTTTGTTACACATTTCAAAAACATTATTTTAAAGGCTCTACCTTATTTAGTCATGTGGATTTAAAATCTTTCATAAATCTTTGTCCCCAACTTTAGTTAATTCCTTAGGATAGGTTTCTAGAAGTGGAGCACTCATCCAAAACCATGAATTGTTTTACCAAATGTTTGTCGTGAGTAGCTACCACCAGTGACATATGACAATTCCCATTTTCTGCCGCTTTGTATTCAAACTGTTTATCCTAAAACAAAACAAAACAAAACAAAACAAAACAAAACAAAAAGACTTTGCTTTATGTATAGGCATATTTTGTTTTATTGTTCTACAGTTTTGCATTTCTTTGGCTTTATTAATGGGATTGGAATCTACAATTTTCTTTATTTAGGTCCTGCACATGTCTTTAAAAATCCGTATTATTGTATAGGTCAATAAGTTCAAGGCACAAGACTCAAGATGAACGAAATGACATATGGTGGGAAATAAGACTACTTCTCACCCCTCTTCCTTTTTTAAGTGTATACTCCAGAGATGCAGTACATATATGAATGCTAAGATACATATGTGTGAAAATATGTGAATGTGTACATGCATACATTTATAATTTTTACCAAAGGATAGAATATTATGCATGCCATTCTGAAATTCTCTCAGTGTAAATTAGAGAGAAACTTTTCATATATTAGCACTTAAAGATATTTCTCGATCTTTTTAATGACTAAAACATATTCTAGTCTAGTTTTAATGACAAAGACATAATAGAATAAAACATACTCTATTTTATCCATGTGCTGTGATTTATTTAACCAGTCCTTTATTGATAGTGATTTTAAGTTGTTTTTGATTATTACAAATCATACTGTAATAAATAACTTTGTATCTACTAATTTTGCAAACATACCTGCATATCTCTGGGATAAATTCCTAGAATTAGAAGTGGTTAAGCATAGGTTACATGTATATAAAATTTTAATAGATACAGACACAGTTATTTTTAGTTTAATTCTAATGTCACTAGTGTTTGCTATTGGAAGAAAACAATTACCTACTTCTTCCTTGAGTCAGATGGGGACCATAGCCTAAGAATTTATTCTAAGAATAATGGCTGTGATGGTTAATTTTACGTGTCAACTTGACTGGGCCATGGCGTGCCCATATTAAACATTATTTCTGTGTGTGTCTATGAGGGTGTTTCTGGATAAGGTTAACATCTGAATTAGTGGATTCAGTAAGGTAGATCACCCTAACCAATGCAGAGGGTCATGCGATTTGTTGGGGGCCTGAACAGAACACAAGGCGGAGGAAGGAGAAATTCACCTCCTTTTTTCCTGCCTCACTGCTTGAGCTGGAACATCTCATCTTCTCCGGCCCTTGGACTGAGATTTACACTATTGGATTCCCTTGATCTCAGGCCTGTGGAGCAGACTGAATTATATCGCTGCCTTTTCTTGATAATGGCAAATCATGGAATTTCTCAGCCTTCAGAATTGTGTGAGCCAATTCCTTTATATCTGTCTATCATCTATCTATCTATTCTTAGAAAGGAAAAGCCTTAAGCACGTTTAAATTTATCATAGTTTATTTGAGCAAAACCCACCAATGATAATGATCAGCAAAGTGGGCAGCCCTCAGAACCAGAACAGTTTCTAAGAACTCCTGCCTGCTACATGGTCAGGCAGCATTTATGGACAGAAAATGGAAGTGTGGCAAAAAGATCAACTTAAGTGGTTACAGCTTGGCACTGTGTCTTATCTGAATCAGCTGCCTGTGATGCACGCTCTGTTGGGCCCAGGACAGGAGCCTCGTCCAAATCAATGGCTTCCTACAAATTTTAACACCGTCTGTC
>RJWJ010036883.1:0-15867 GCA_004363605.1 Indri indri | reverse complement strand
AATTCTTTTAAAATACAGACAGAATCTTTTATCAATGAAAAACTGTCATCCGGTCTTTCTTATCTCTTTGTGCAGTGACAGCAGGATTTATCTTTCTTAGAAGCGAGCCTCCAAATGAATACCATGCCTGTTTTGCCGAGGTGAGTAGTTTTTCATCACTGGGCAAGGAGACATGTTTTACATAGGTGCTGTGGTGTACACACACCGTTTGTCATCAATCTCCTTGCCCTCCAACGTGTCCTGAAGCCCTTAGCATTAGCCCATTTCCCTCACAAACAGAAGAGCCCCGTGCGCTCAAAGCCTGCTCCACAGACCCCTGGCGAGAAAAATCTCATGATTCTAGGGCACTAAGACTTCTCTGTATGGTATTATAATGGTGGATACATGTCATTGTAAGTTTATCTAAACCCACAGAATGTGCAACACCAAGAGTGAGCCCTAATGTAAACTATGGACTTGGGTGACAATGATGTGTCAATGTGGGTTCATCCATTGTAACTCATGTACCACTCCCATGGAGGATGCGGTGCAGGGGAGGCTGTGCAGGTGGGGGAGGGGGGTATATGGGAAATCTCTGTACCTTATGCTCAATTTTGCTGTGAACCTAAAACTTGTCTAAGAAATAAAGTCTATTTTAAAAAAAATTGAGATGTAATCTCTGTACTTGGCCATATTAGCTCCATTGTAGCTGCTAGGCTGAGGGAAAACTTGGCTGGAAATCTCTATTCCAATGGATGAAACAGTCAATTTGAGTCAACAGAATGAGGAAATCTTTCCTCCTGCAAAGAGAACTCTTCTATTAGCACATCTCTCTAGGCATCTAGGAAAAGTAGTTCATTCTTTTCACTCTTTGATTTTTACAAATGTTTTTATTTTCCTATAAATCTAGCTTTAGATTTTCTTCTATGGATTTACTCTCTTGGTGATAACAGAGGAGTGTTCAGTATCAGGATAAGATTAATAATAGCTAACATTTATTCAGCATTTACTGTGTACCAAGGACCACTCTGAGCATGTTACGGGTCTTAAATCATTTGATCTTTACAACAGCCTGTGAGTAGTATTATAATTGTGCCCATTTTACAGAGGAAGAAACTGAGGCACAGAGTGGCCTGGGAGGTCACATAGCTAGCAAGCAGAAGAGCCAGGATGCAAAGCCAAGTAATCTGGTTCCAGAACCTGCAATCTCTACCACCTCCTAGTGCTGCCAGTCAAGAAGCTCCAAGACGCTGTTGCACCATCACATGCCTGTTTTCCAGCATCCCAGAAAGTTACATCCTGATGGTAAGGACTTCCCCACGGACCTCCATGGTGTCTCTTCTCTGTCTCAAAGTGGGGGGCGTTATTTCTATTAAGACCAAAGAGAGACCAAACCCAGCATGACAGGGAAAACTTCTCTTGCTCAAGGCCAACTCTCAGTGGTCCTGACTAGAACATTTCTAGCTGAGAAAACTTGGAAATTCTATCAGCTGGGATTTGGTACTAACTGAAGCCAAAAAAGGGATTTATTAGAAGAATGCTGAGAGGCTTACAGAACTAAAGGAAGATGGAATCCCAAACATAGGGAAGAACAGGAGCCGGACCAGCTCTGGGGACTCAGTAAGAGGAACTCAAAGACAGTCTGTGAGGGGCAGTTCCATGAGGATGACTGAGCTCTCTGAACTCTGTCCTCCTGTGGCTCATAGACAAATGCAAATTCCCAGGACAGGGCATCTTGTGGGCTGCCTAGGACATGTGCCCAAGCTTGGGTGGGGAGGGGCTCAGGGGGTCCTCTGGTGGAGCCACATAGTTAATTCTGATCACAAAATTAGTCCCCAGGGGATCTGCAGCCCACACTTTGAGAAATACCACAGCTCATATTGTTACTTTTAAGCATATTTTGTAAACTATGGACAATTCTTTAGAAAGGAGAGCTGCCATTGGATGCTTCAGACAATCCTGGAAAGGATGTAGGACAAACATCATTTTCTATTCGACTGCTCAAGACTCTGAGACACATGAAGATTAATTTCCAGGGGACACTCCAGTTGGAGTTAAACTCCAGGTCTTCTAACTCCTGGACACTGTTGTTCCATCCCACTTTATGCCCTGCAGGGCTAAGGGTAAACAGAGGGTAATTTTTATCTCTTTGTGGTTTAGCATCTTGTATCTTTGTTTCCCTTCCCTCCTCTCTCCACCCAATGTACACAGACATGCCTGCAAATGCTGTCACTCACTAGCCCACACACTGCCAGGAAGGAGCTAAGCTATACAGTTCAAAGACCCCCTCCGTAGGGAAAGGAGAAGAGGTTTAAACCACTGAACATTCGTGCCAGAGCTTTGTCAGTGGTGACGGATCCTGGGCTGCAGGATCTGCTCTCTCTCGGCAGAGATGCCAGGGAATGCAAGTGCCAGCCTCTTCTGCATGTGGCTACCAGCCATCCTGAGCCACTAGCAGGCTTTTCCAGCTCACATTTGTGTCTGCTTTCCTGGAGCAGGACTGGAGGAGAGAGAGATTTTATTAGATGCGGCAGGGTGCGTGGCTCAAGGAACAGTTGAGTGGTTCTCAGTCAGGCATGAACCAGCATGCAGCTGAAGAAGGTTCTGGGGTTGAGGGTGGGGAGGAAGCACTCTCTCCCTTTCACATCTGGGAGAGCACCTGGCTGCACCCTCCAAAGTGCAATGCCAAAGGGAGAATCAGCGCTGATTAGGACCCCATCAGTGCTAACAAAGTAACATTCACTTATGCTAATGGGCATCGAGGGTTAGTTCATCATTGCTAGTGGAGCGGATTGTCCTGACACAAGCTGAAGTCATAAAGCACACTTATAATCTCTCTGTCTTGAAATAGGCAGAGGAAGAGGATTTATTATTCTTCCTCAGCCACACAAAAAAAGAGAGAGTAAAAATGATGAAGGTCACCGTTCCCTTTACAGCTGATCGACTTACCTTTCTCTTTGTTCCTGTGCCTACATAGCAAACCGAAGCTGGAAACAGAGGAGCATACTACATGATTTTCTGTTGTTACTTTCATTTTCCCCAAGAGGAAAAGGGACAGTCAATTTAAAATAACTGAGCTCTTATATCACAGCGCTTCTTGCTTAAAATTCAGACGTCACTGGAAACATGCTTCAGCACAACTAACGTGTAACAGAGAGTTTGAGAATCATATCTCAAAATTAATAATCCCAAATGTACATGTAGTTCAGTGCTTTAGAGTTTTCCAAAATTTGTATATATAAATAAGATTTTAATATATCTACATATATGCTACATACATGTATGTAATATGTAAATATATATACAGATATATACTATGTGTACATTATATATGTGTCTATTATATATTATTAATGCATGCATTGATATTATGCACATTTGCATATATAATGCATATGTAAAATATCTGCCGCTTACACAAACTGTGGGCGATAGATGGATGAAATTCAGGTTCACTGTTCGAGTGACTTGCCCCAAGGCATAAAGCTAGAAATGGCAGAGACATTCAACTTGGTTTTGTACCTTCAAGACTAAGTGTCTTTCCCCCATGATACTTCATTTTTTTTCCAAGACATATTAAGATATATTAAGAGGTCTCAAAAAATTATTAGCCCAAGACATATTAGGAGGTCTCAAAAAATTATCCTGTGACATATGTACCTAAATGCGTTGGTAGCACTTGTCCCATGGTGTCATTGAACAGTCTACAACAAAATGTCTACGATAAAACAGCATGTTAAAAATCCCCAGATTGGTATAGATCCCCTTGGAGCAGGAAGTTCAGGGTCAATAGCTCCAGAAACGTGGATAAATATTTAAACCAACAGAGGAATTTTCCCTCTGGGAAGGTGCTTAGCTTAAGAGTGGTTAGACGCGTGCCAGAGCATGCAGATAGGAGCACAACCTCACCAAGGACTGGCCCTGGGAAGCGACCTGATTGGAGGGTATGAGGAGGGGGAGGGGTCTTCTTTTGGGCTCTTCACCCATACCTGGGTCTTTCCTCTGGCTACATGCAGGTCTATCTTTCCTTCTAAAGAAGTCACATACCTACAGCCCTCTCAAAGAGAGTTCAAGTGCAAATGATGTCTGCCTAAGTATTAACTTCCAAATTTGTAGAGCTCTGGGCCCACATCTGTTCTCACAGCACTGCAGTCTTCCCTAAAAACCTCCCTCAGTTATTTTAGGGAGACCCTGAGGGTGTCCCCCATGCTCCTGAACACGTCTGTGGAGGTTCTTTTTCTCTGGCCTCCTAGGCAGGGTCCAGACCCCTGCCTGGTGTGGTCAGCACCTTCAGCAACGTTCTGCTGGGCCCAGTCACCTCTCCAGGGACCACAGGTACCCACGTGGGGCCTCGCAGTACCTGAGCTACATGGGGTCTATGGGGAGGCGGGAGAAAGGCACCTTCCACAATTCTGTGTCCCTCTGTCAGCTGGGCCCTAAAATGACCCTGTGTGTGCGCCCAGAGTCTTGCAAAGCCTTCAGGAGCCCAGCGTTTGTAGCCCTGCACCCACACTGTGTAGAGAGACAGCCAGTCTTCTCACCTCTTGGACATCGCCCTCTCCACGAAAAATTCCCCGTTTCCCTTTCAACCCAACACCCACCCCTCCCAATAACAACTCACGTCTGTAGACGCTTGCTAGGGTCACTAGCCCAGAAGATCCACAAGCAGCAGTGGGTCAGCTGGGACTACTCCTTCCTGCCACACATGCCCTGCGAGGTCTGAGAAAGCTGCAGTTAGGAGAGGGCTGGAGTGTTCCTTGAGGGCTTCCTGGTGGAGGTAGTACTTTTTATTTTTAAAGGAGAAGTAAAACCCAGACAAAAATATAAAATAGAACATTTTGAGCCCAAGAACGACTTGGTTCTGATTTCTTCACAGGAGATCAATGAAACCCACACTCTGAAACCACATGTGAGTCGGCAGAACCAAGCCACCAGAAGGAAAAAACACCGTTGGAAAACCAACCCCTCTCCACACTGACCGGCTTCTTCTCCCCTCGCCCAAGGTATTTTCCTTTTCTAAGTACAATTCCACTTCCTCTCATAGTTGTTGAATCCATTTTCTGACTGGGCAACCCCATTTTTCTCAAAAACACCAAAGAAAACACTGAATCTAACATAATATGTTCTCATTTCCTTTGCAGTCCCTCATTTTCCTTCTTTTGATATCAGATCGCACAGTGGAGGGAACGTGCTTTGGAATTCGAAACTGTAGAAAGCCTACTCTTTGGATGGGTACAGGATCTGCTCCCAAAGTCCTCCGACCATTAGCCGCATCAGCGTCACAAGGTCCCCAGGGAGATAAGAGATGAGGCAGAATCCCAGCGTCCCAACAGCAATGTGGGCTGCACTCCAGAACCCGAGGTTCCAAAACAGTCAGGCCCTTTCTCTGGGCCCCAAACCCACATTTTCACATGTTAAAGCTTCCAATGTCTTTAATGCAAGTTCCACGCATGTAAGGACTGCAGGATTGGACCCTATGGGAGTGTAAAGTGACAACATAATAGAGAAAAATCACTTTAGCAGGCAACAGTGACAGCTGGGCAGGCATTAGAAAAAAGGGAAAAGGCCTCGGTTTAGACAAATTACCGAATGAAATGATCACATGAAAAACCCTTTTTACAGCTGCCACTAAGAAATCCAGAAAATATAAAACATGTGAAAAAGTAAAGGAATTTTTGAACCTTTTTTCCTCATTAAAGGTGTGGTTAATGGTTAAAATCCTCTAAAAAGATCCTCAGTGCTCTGAGTCATGGGCCCAAATGGAAAAATGTGGCTATTTAGGTTTTTCATGTCAATTATTATACAAGCAATAAAGCATAAACAATAAAAGCCCTCCAAAAGTCCTGGAAAATTCCAAAGCCTATTTCAGAGTCTCCACGATTCCACTCAGAGCCTCTCATTTCCAGGACTTTTGACATCTCATTACCCCGCATTATACTTTTACAGACTCATTTTCCTGCATATATAAAAATGACTTAATGCATCCTCGAACCATCTCAATTACCTAATTGATGAGTTCTATCAGCCACTTAAAAATAAAACAGACATTTCCTTAATAAAAATCCTTGAGGGTGGAGGGTGGGATGATGGCACAAAGCACACACTGGCAAAAATAAATAAAATAAAATATAAGAGGCACCATGATGTAGCAGGTTGTGGGCACCCAAGTGGGCGTTAAGAGATCTGGTTTTTGGGATTGATTCTGCCACTAATTTGCTGTGTGATTTGGGGCTAGTATTAACCCTCCTTGGGCCTTAGTTGTCAGATCTCTAAATGAGGGAGTTTGAAAGGATGCCCTCCAGGCCATTTCATGTGCTGACAGGCTGTGATTTTGAAATCTTCCCCAGGGAAGACCCTTGTAAAACATGTGTTCATGACCTAGTCATTTTCAAATTTTGAGACAAAAACATTTTTAAATTCTCCCTGTTTCTCTGACTATATACCCAGATACAGAATTGAGAGGGGCCCAAAGAGGGCCAAATAATATAGTGATGCTCTCCTGGACAGAACCCAACTCTATAAACTCCCAGGACTATGTCGGATGAAGTCTAAAGGTATTTTCAGAAAACTTCCAAGCTCCCTGGGAGAGGATTTTGGGGAATTCCTTAGTGGGCAGTATAGAGGCATCTAATCCAAGGGCCTCCATTGTATATGTTCAGTTTCCTAGAGCCAGAGCAGAGGCAGGAGAAAAATGCCTGAACCCGCCCAGCCAGGGACACACACTTCAGGAAAAGAGGAAATTATGACAAGTGATTAATGTATGCATATTTAGACTATAACAAAACAGATATATAAGATACACATTATTCAACAGTAAGGGCATTTTCAAAGTGATTTTAGGCAGTCTGCTCCCTGAGGTTGGAGAGATGGGGGAGGAGGAAGAGGAGGGAAAGAGGTCGTCAAGTAGAAACGCTTTCAGGTCATTGACGTTCCCTTTCCTGAGGGGATAGCACGGGGATTCTCAACTCTGGCTGCCTATTGGAATCACATAGGGAGTTTTTAAAAAATATTGATGCCTGAGTCCCATCCTCAGAGATTTTGATTTACTTGTTCTGGGGTGCCACCAGGACATTAAGATTTCTAAAAACTCTGCCAGAAAATTCAATAATTCAACTGGGCAGCCAGCTTTGAGAATCACTGGTCCAGTTCCCCAAATTCAGGGGTTCCCAAACTTCCCATCAGCATCACCTGGAAGACTTATTATAATGGAAGATGAGGGGTACATGCCACCCCAGAGCTTTTGATTAGGCAGCTATGGCTGAGGCCCCAAACTGCATTTCTAACGTGGTCCCAGGTGAGCAGAAGCTGATCATCTGGGGCCCACACTTTAAGAACTAGTGTTCTAATCTGTCAGTTTGGTTCAGAATGATGGGAGGTCTTCTCACACAGTTCATCTTCTTCTCTATCCTTGATCTTCTCCCAAACCACTCCACTGTGGCCAAGGCAGCCCTGTTGCTATGGGCAACCTGTCAGGATACAGGACCCAGGTATGACTAGGGAACAACAGAGAATCATTGGAGGGGCTCTATTGGCTGCCTTCTTCACTTTTGCATGAGCCAGAGGAAAGAGCTTTACCTCCCAGAGAATAGCATACTTAGTGAACCTTGTACAATGCTATGAAGATATAAAACAGGAGATGGCATGAGAAGAAACCCTGATGCCAGAAACATGGCAGCAAGTGAGGAAGCCTTGGTTGGTTGGAGGCCCGGAAACTCTTAATTGAAGACCTTTCACCTGCATGACTATGAACAATGACTAATCCTGTCTTCTTCCAAGGCCTATGTTAACCTCTGTGCTCATACTCAAAATAGCCCAGCCATTAGACCTTCTTCCTGATTGCTTGAAGTCCATGCTTACCCCATCTTCACAGTGCTTTCTGCTACAGTGGACTGAGCACCTGCCCGTCTAAGCCAAGGCTCAACATTCGCCTAGGTCAGAGCAAGTTCAGTAGCATCCAGGGAAAGTCTTTGCTTTCGATAGCACCTGAAGAGCAGCCCTGGAGACAGCAGTGAGAGCTGCAGAGCTGATAGTTCAACTCTTCCTCCTACTGCCTCTCCATGAGGGGCTCTTCATCCATTCAACAGCCCAGCCCAGAGAAACGCAGCAGCCACAACCAGAGGAGTGTTCCCTGAGAGGAAGGGTCTCTAGGAGTGTTCCCTGAGAGGAAGGGTCTCTGCCAATGACAATGAGACAATGTAACAACGAGAGTGTCACACTCATTGTCTGAGTTACCATCCAAAGGGGCTGGACCGAGAGGGGGATACCAGGCATGAGTTGACAAGACCAACCTGGGGTTCAGAGCAGAGGGTGGGAGGCCAGAACTGGAGTCCTTCTGTGAGCTGATGAGGATAATGACTCCCAGGTGCTGGTCCTCCAGGTGGTGGCCTGGAAGGTTGTGAAAGGTGCCAGTCTAGTATAGATAACAGCTGGACTTCTCCTGAGACTTGGCCACAGAGATTGTATCCCAGCTCTGGCACAGGCAAATTCATATTCCTTTTCATTCTCTGCTTTGAATTGTTTGGGAATTTTCATCTTAAGCAGGGATACTCAGTTGGCAGCCAGGAACCCAGATGGGGACATGAAAAGTAAACAGATATTTTGGATGGTAATGAAAGGCTTAAATATTTTTATATCTGTCTTATCTCTACCACTAGAGACTGGAGGTGGTGTGGGGTAGAGGATGCTCAGGACAGAGAAGCCAAGAGGGAGTCTCAGAGCATAACACACATGTGCTGGGAACGTGGTGGAAGGTGATGGGGGAGTAGCAGGTGTCACAGCTCCGTGTGATGGGGTCAGACGCTACCCCTCCCAGAAGGTCAGAGACACCCAGAGCACTGAGCTCCTAGTCAGAGGAAGGATGAGAAAGAGGAGGGAAAGAAGGAGAAAGGGAAGGAAGAGGAATGGGGAGGAGAGGAGAAGGAGAAGAATTATGAAAATGAAATGTGTACCTGAAAACCAAATGGTCTTTTTATATGCAGTTGCATCCATTACTGAGGGGAAATTTATTATAGTGTAAAATGACAATTGCACAGTGATAACAAACATCAAAACCATCAATTAGCTTTTTAAAAAGCCCTTTGAGATACAAGCCAAAGCCCAATGGCCTCTGCCTCTCTCACCAGCATCACTGACTCTGGTCAGAAGCTAAGCATGCCAATGTGAGTATTCTGCATGAGTATTCTGTGGTGGGAAGAATATTCCAGCTGGATTGAATTGCTTTGTCCAAAAAGACATGGACCATATATTTTCTTGCTCAGTTCCTTCTGCACATGTTGTGAAGACACATCCACTACATGGCTGAGCCTGTGACGCATGGCAGGGAGGTCTAGACAGACTCAGTCCTGATGTTGTCTCCCCTCCCTCCACCTCCAGGAAAGCCCCTTGCAGGAAAGGATAACGCCTCAGTCCTGGGGCGGACCCGATTCCCCATCCCTCACAAAGAAGAGGCTGAGCCACGAGCTCACATACTGGTGGTTTATTTTTAGAAGTGGAAGGAGGAATCCCCGAGGAATAGGAGAAAGAGATTGAAAAATGGAAGTGGGAAGGAAGGAAGGTCCGTACAACATATCCTTGAGATGGGCACAGATGTGGAAACTGGGGCTTACTCTGTGCAGAACACGCCTCAGAATTGTCCACCTGAGGGACAGAAGAAGACAGTGCTTGTCCACCAGAACCTGCTCCCCCTTGGCAAGGATTTTTCTGACAGATGGTAACTCTCACACCCTCCCAGACAACACGTGCCTGTGTATCAGGTGGGCTCCTGCAGTGTCCTACACCTCATCATCAGAGAAGCTCCCAGAAGCAAGTGAAGAATGCACAGCGTAGCTAGAAAGGTTCTGTCTGGGCACACTGCAAGAAGCTGGTACCGCAGCAGTACAAGGTGGGCAGAGAGGACGGGGGGCACAGCAGAAGAGGTATCCAGTACTGTCCTTCACACCGCAGTGATTTCTCCCAAGCATTTTTGCTTTTTTGTTGACTGATCATCAGCAATTGTATCTATCAGCAATTAGGTCTTGGATGTATTTAGCAGGTAAAGAAGACTTCTAAGAGGTCTTCAGGGTGCCCCTACTCTGCTTTTGGGTATAGATTTGACATAAATGTGTCAGCGACGTTCTGTGGTCACCAAGAACCACTCAACCAGGGGAAGATGACATCAGGGTCTCACGTGGGGATGGCATTAAGCTTCCACTATCCACATTTGGGCAGTTGAAGCTTTTACATCAAGCCTAATTGTGGATGTTGTCCTCGTGCCAAATGAGATACAAATTTGAGTGAAGAAGTCCTGCTGATCATGAAATTCTTGGTAGCCTCAATATAAAAACCATATCTCCATCTCAAATCAGGAGGAAACGTCATTCATCCCCATCCCGGGGTGGGCGACAGTCTTCTCTAAGTCAAGCTTCAGCTCAACACTCCTCACTTCCCTCTTCCTTGCTTGGCAGAGCCAGCAGTCACGACTCACCCTGGCAGAGCTCTAAAGAAGCCCAAGGACACAGGCCACTGATAAAATATTTCGAGTTATGTCAGATGTTTAACAAGTCAATGTTAACCATAGCCTGATAATAGGATGAGCCTAGTAGGGCCTTGTCTTCCGTTTCCACTGACACTTCTATACTTTAGATCCTCTCCACTCATCCTTGGTCCCTCCCAGTCATCCTCAAACGAGTCTCTGTGCCTGCGCTCTCTCCCACATCAGCTCAGCCACAGAGGGCCAATTAGCGTTCCCAAGTGCCTTTTAGAGTGTGTCAATCCCGAGTGAGTGCCTTCGGGATTATGTCATTTCCAAGTTCAAATAACACTTGGCATTCCCCACTGCAGAGAAAGTAGTAAAAATGCCTTAGTCTGGCATTTGAGACTTTAACCTAACTTTTCAGGTTTATTTATTTCCCATGAGTCCTCTACACAAACCCTAGGATTCAGCCTCTAAGAACGAACACACACACACACACACACACACACACGCACACACACACACACACACACACGACTGACCACTCAGAGCCTGGCCCATCCTGAGCCATTCCCATGCTCCTCATCCCACAGGTCCCCTAAGTCTTCACCCCTGAGATGAGTACGTGGAGCCCCATTCCTAGCCCTTACTCCTGGTCTCAGCATCATGACTACATTGGCCACCTTTGCTGTGTCAAGACCTGGGGATACAAATGACTAAGACATAGTTCCTGACCTCAAGGAGCTCTGCATCCAGTTAAAGAGAGAAACGTGTAAGCGAGCAATTACAGCACACTGTGCTGACGCATTCTAGAAGAGAGACAGCAGGACCCAGGAGTGGGAAGAGAGTGATCAGGAAAGACGGAACTCCTGACATAAATCCTTAAAAGGGAGAAGCAATTTTCAGACAGCCAAGAAGAGGAAGGGTGTCTCAAGAAGAGGAGCCACATAGCAAAGGGACAAAGCCAAGGCCGGGTGAAGCAAGGCAGGATCAGGGAGCCGCAGAAGGGACGGCATCACAAGGTGAGCTTGGGAGGGGAGTGAGAGAGAGGCCACGCGGGCTTCACACCCCCAGTTAGGGGTCTGGTCTTGTTCTGCAGGCAGCATGGAGCCATGGCTGGCTATAGAGCGTGGGAGGGGCTATGATCAGGTTTGCACTTTAGAAATCTCACTCTAGGTGGTTGCTATATGGATGATGTAGGTAGAACAGAGGAAAAAGACTAGCGAGGAAGTGATTGGGGTGATTCAGGTGAGAGAGAAGATTATGAACCAGAACAGTGGCTGGGGCAGTGGTCTTGAGGGAGGAGAATGCCTTTGGACACTGTTAGGGGTCAGCTAGGTTTTAGAGCACAACCAGACAATCGGACAACTTATCAAGTATACTCTGGGTTAACCAGAGTGTTCGTGGTTAGGATTCGACACCCAACTCCACAGGACCCCTGTGTCTGTGGGAAAGTCCACAGACTCCTAAATAACCCTCTTGCAAATCAATGTTTAGACACAGCCTGTCCTTAGAGAGGGCACTGTTTGTATTCATCAGGTCCTGTCCTGTGTGCCAAGAAAACACAAACACATTTCTTCCAATGTACACTTTTGTTTATTGGGATCATATTAGCATATCTTAATGTGAAACTCAGCTGGATTTTTAATTTTGTTTTTTAGCAAATATACTTTTATTAATTTATTTCTGAACTGCTCTAGCAAAAAGCTAAATAAAATCCTTGTGAATAGCCTTTGACAGATCGTTGCTACTGCAAGCCCTGAGCAGTGACCGGGGAAAGAGAAGGCGGTGACAGAGAGGAGCGTCCCTGCCGGGAACCCCGGAGAAGGGAGTCCGTTATTTCTCCAATTACCATTAAACTTTGGGAGAGGATAGGGAGGGAACAGGATATTCTAAGATCTAACACAAAAGAGAAAATGCTTGAGTATGAGCTCTGTGAGGGTAAGGACTGTGCTTACCAGTGTGCCCGTTAACCACATGCCTGGCACTTCACAGATACTCAGTGAACATTTGCTAGGAGGAGGGAGGGGAGAGAGGAGGGAGGAGACGGGAGGAAGCATTCACTGCTGTCAAGGAAGAGCATTTGGAAACGCAGTGACTCTGTCCTGTGTCCACTCACACCCACACTTTAGATCCGGGAAAGAACAAAGAGGAAGGGAGACAAGCTAAAAGTGCATCAGAGTGTGCTTAGCCGCTCCTGCCTAAGGACTTCACCAATTGCTCAGTGGGTTGCATGGTTCTTCTGCTTCTGAACACATAAGACTTTTGTAAACACCACACTGCTGTGCCCTCTCCCTGAAATGCTCTTGCCCCAGATCACAACTCAAATCCAGCCTCCTTAGAATGACCTTGATTGATCCCACATCTACGGTCGAATTCCAGGCACCACTGCTCACCGACTTTTATTCTGTTTATGGCACCGATCACTCCCCAAACTGTCCTGTTTGTGCGTTAACTTGTTTATTGTCTATATCCTCCCAGTGGAATGTAGCTTCCAAGAGAGCAGAGATCTTGTTTTCAGAGTTCATCACTGTATTTTCCAGCTAAGAACACTTCTCAGCACATAGTATGTTCTCAATGAATATTTTGCTGAATGAATAATGAATTAAAGAGGTGAAGACACATAGCAATAAGGATGGATCTGTAAAGTATAGTGCTTGGTGAATAAAAAGATAAAAGGAACAGAATGAGATCTGTAACAAAATTCCATTTATGTAGATTAGAAATGCAGGTATGCAAGATATTAATACATTTTGCAAGGTGTTAAAATCATTCACTATATTGGGGATGGGAGAGGATTGAAGTGTTGCCATAAAAAAAAACTATGCATATACAAACAAGAAAGAAGCCATTGTAGACCAATTATGATTATAGCCATGACCCGAGATACAGGAAAAAGGAAAACGGGAAATTAGAGGTACTTGATACCAAACCTACATTGTGTAATTAATTTGTATATAAGTTATAGATAGATAGGTAATTAACTGCTAAGTAAACTGTTTATTCCGTGACGTGGATTTGGTTCTTCTCCACTGACCTTTTGGTTGTTATGATAAAGTGTGAAATAAAGTTCCCCCTCCAGGTACCATGAAGAGGAGAGACACAAAATACCTGGACAAGCAGGCATGTTAGTCAAGATTCTGCCGCCCAGAAAGAGCAAACCAGGGAAACCACAGTCCTACAGGCTGAACTGAGCCTCTTCCCACTTTGTCTCTGCACCCACAGAGCTCCCACACCAGCTCACCTCACGCCCTTCAGGAACTTACTCAACCTACTTTCCTTTGCTTATCAAACTGTTTCAACTGGTTTGTTTTTATTATCCCCAGACCTTAGGCGGTATTTTAGGAGCATGAAACCAAGATGGTGCACAGGGAGGTGGATGAGAGCAGATGATTAGACAGGATGCACAGTTGGACACGGGCCCCCAGAAGCCAGAGCCTGCTTTGTGGAACGGTTACAAATGACCCTAGACTGGAAGAATGTTAGAGCGAGAGAAACTTTCAGCATGCTAGGCAGACTCTCCTCCCTTTCTAGTTCGCAAGTCCTGGAGAAACTCAAGTTTACACAGAGTGAATGGCAGAGCCAGGGACAGAACTCTGTCCCTGTGACTCCTTCTCCAGTGCTCATTCCTGGGGCCTGAGGATGTCCCTGTGTTTCTGCATGGTCCAATTGTTAACCTTTGTAAGGAGGAGGGGAAGGCAGGTTTGCCTTAACCATCCCAAAGGACTGGAATTTGTGTGCTATAGTTTCTTTTTTTGTTGTTTTTTTTGTTTGTTTGTTTGTTTTGTTTTGTTTTGTACTTTCAAAATACATTGATTTTGACTCACTGAAGTGAGTCCTTTATTTTTTTCACCTATTCCCCAAAGTTCTGAACATCCAATATTTTACTAGTAATATGTACTGACTTATGTACAGTGACTCTCAGAAAATATTTCTTGGCTCCACTTTTTTATTCTGAAAGTATTAACACCTGGTAAATATAAATATATGTATACACATGTACGTATATATATGTAAATACATATACATTCAAATGTCCACATTTATAAACAATGCAATCAGGACTGCGTTTTACAGCAATCATTGCCCCAGGCTCGTGACCATCCTTATTACTTCTGATGCAGAAAGGAAAGAAAAATTTTAAAAAGAGAAACTCTCTGCTCTTAAGATAACTTGCTGGTGACCCCTGGTAAATGACAGCCAAGCAAGACTTCAAGGAACTTGTTACTTAGAGCTTGAATTTCAGGCAAACATCTTCCTGCATTTCTAATGAAAAACGGATTCTCCCCCCTGCTTTTGAAGTGCTCTTTGGGAATTGTTTGAGTGTTTTTTGCAATCTTTTATACCCAGCCTAAGGACTCTGACAAACCCTCTCTTTCCCTTCAAAGGCTTGTTAACTATGTGATGAATACACCTGTCACTTCCAATTCTAACCTTACTTTCTGTTGTAATGGCTGTAGAATTTGGTATCTATGGCAACTTTTCAGTGGCTCAACGTCGATTAAAAAAATGATTGGCTTATCAGGGTTGCTTGGTTGATTGATGGAAATGATCGGTTGCTCAAAATAATCATGACAGATAAAGTCTCTTGATTAGCTAGTATTTGCAAGATTCAGAAATTTCAGATTTCATTACTTTCCTTTTTATTATTTCCATGCAAAAGTAACTGGAATTTAATTCTACTGAAGTAGTTACAAGTTAATTTGGACTGTCTTAATGAAGGAAACTTGATTCACTCTACATATCTTATTTAGAAGCCAAATGGCACATTTTGTCGATTTTAGAAAATCCATTCCTTAATTTTCTAATATCCCTAAGTCAGAGACTAATTTATGTTTCTTTAAAAATTTAATTTAATATTAAAAAACATTTTAGTCAGGTTTAGAGCATTTGCAAATTAACTATAAAGATTTTCATTCTGATGCTTCCTCCAGTACATACAACCAGGAAAGACCACATTGTAGGGGAGAAACAGTACCTGGAGCCTGACCTTCCCAGGAAACTTAAATGCCTTATTTTTTAATCGAACATCTTAAGTCAGTGTCTCCAAACCTGTAGTGATATGCCAGCAATAGTATATAAGATGAATTTAGGCAGTCTACCAACTTTCTTAATAACCAGGTATTTATTTATTTTAATGTAACATTGTTATTTGGCCACTTTAAAAAATGGTGATTTCATATGGTTTAACTTAATATCTTATCTTTAAAAATAACTGTGTTCATTTCCTAGGGCTGCTATAACAGCCCTACAAAGTACCACAAACTGGGTGGCTTATACGAACTGAAATTTATTGTCTCAAAGTTCTGGATGCTAGAAACATGAAACCAAGGTGTCAGGAGGACCATGTGCCCTCTGAAACCTGGAGGGGAACCTTCCTTGCCTCTTACCAGCTTCTGGTGTCTGCCCACCATCTCTGGCCTTCCTTGACTTGCAGC
>RJWJ010036882.1:0-15833 GCA_004363605.1 Indri indri | reverse complement strand
GCAATTCTTTCTGAAACTAAAAAAAAAAAAAGTGAACAGTTAATGAGTAGTTAAGGTAATGATAAAGAAGAAGATATTTCTCATTTAGTACCTCTGTGGACAAATAAAATGCCCCCTGGAACACAATATCAACTTGAAATGTAAATATATAATTCACATATAAATCTATGCATTTTCTATAGTGAAATAAAAATATAAATTACAGCATTCTATAAATTATATAATTGACAATATTTGATTATTGTAAAAGGTTTTGTATAAGCACCAGAATTTTTTAGAAATTCATGAATTTCCATCCTAGAAATAAGCACATTTTCCTACAGATTTTATACCAGTGTTGTTTATTGATGCTCCTGTATTATAAAAACCAGAAGTTTCCAGTTGATTAAGGACTCACAAATATATATCAACCAAGCTTTTCCACCATCACTTTCAGCAACTATGCTAAAACAAAAATTCTAGAGTTACTAAACAAAAATAGGAATATGAAATAGAAAAATGTCATACACACACTCAAAGGTTAATTAATGGTTATTTCAACTCTTTCTGAAGCTAGCCACAGGATTTTTCCAATAACTACAATTAAACATTCATACTTAACTCTTTAGGAACAAGAAAGTCTAAACCACTTGAGTATACTCTACTTTAAATCAAGTTGACTTAGCCAAATAAACTAGGCATGTATTTTCCTTCACCTTTTTTTGGAAACTAAAGAGCACAAAAATGCTGAATGTCACCCAAAATGCTGTGTAATACCCATTTCAATAGTTAGGAATTTAAGTAACAAATATTTCCCCACCTCCTAGGAAGGAAAAAAAGTTATACAAAGTTCTCATCAAAACAAGGAGGGCAAAGGCCTCTCCCAAAAACTGGCAGTATCCACAGAAGACAGAAGAAGGCCTGTACTTACACAGATGGCTAGAGCTCCTGCCCCCATTCTCTCAGGAAGTGTCTGGAAGAACTGATGAAGACCAAACGAAAACATTAAAATGACAGCAAAACACTAAAATTCCATTCAGCAGATATGCTCTGATTTGAAAAACAGCTCTCAATCCAAAGGCCCCACAGTAAGCTGAGAGCAGCTCCTAGCATTTTAGGAAGTGTGGCTTTGCTTTTTATTCGGCTAAACTCACATGGCTGGGAGGACTGCCTGTAGTTGAAATTTGATCCACAGCCTCAGTGTTGGCAAGTAGAGGGAGTCATGTGACGTGGGTCTTAAGTCGCTGACATCCTTTTCTTAAACCTGACTTTCTAGATCCAACGCACAATGCTTCTTCAGCTCAGAAAACTATCAGTCACCTGGTGGTATTCATTAATAGGACTAACAGTGCATAAAGGAAAAGCACAAACTTGCTTCCTAGTAACTGCTGAGATCTAAGAAAAATTTACACATTCAAACTCAGGTTTAAATCTGCAGGCACATTCCTCATTTTTCTGAGGCAGTTTTCTCTTCCAATGTCCCCTAGAAACCAGCTAAAATCTACCAAAATTTTCTTCCTTCCATTCTTATTCTATCAGAATTGCTTTAAATAAAAATACTCTGTTTTATGTACCTGTTAACTGCTTCTACTTTCAAAATTATCTTATACACATACACTGGTGAATGTAAACAACATACTTCCAGACATTCATAATTCTACATATGTGATTTGCAGTCTGCAAAATTAGCCTCTAACCCACCTTTCAGTAACTTTCTACTCCATATGCTGTGTCATTAAAAATTTGATAGATTTTACAATTTCCAAATATTTGAGCCGATAGCTAAAATATCCATTTCAGGCAAGCCAGAAGGAAACTATTATGCTATTTTTATTTTTGTTACTACTTTTTCTGCCAATTTTTAATATATTTGGCATACTTAGAAAACGCTAATATTACATGTGCAGAGTCACTTGCCCCAGCTCTAAAGCACTTAAATTGTACAAATAACGAAGGCATAATAAAGTTACACCTGAAGGCGAGCAGGTGGGAGGAAAAGGGAAAAGCAAAATCAGCTCTCCTTTCAATACTCCCTTCAAACCTGATATTCCTTGTGTCTCTATAGCTAACCAGCACCACGTGCAGCAGAGACAAGACACCAAATCATGTTAAGCAAACCACAGGACATGACAGAGTACATTTTGTTTCTATTTATGCAGGTAAAACATCGTGCAGACTCTATTCCCACAAGGCAGAATAACACAATCCAAATATCATAACATGGAATGGAGTTGGGAGAACGGACATAATCTCCATTCGAAAAGAAAAAAATGTTTCTACTTCTACCTTTACGTAGATTTTTATCACATATGCTTCCCATTCACCCATTAGAAAACTGGGCTAACTACTAAAGAACATTATCATAATAGAAACTTTTCTAAAATTTGTCTTCTTTTTCAGATAATACAAGTATTGCAGGTCCGTCATGAAAAATAAAGCCTGAAGATTAGGTCACCTATAGGCCCATCACCCAACATCACTCAGTCAATATTTTTGTCCACATTGAGTCAGGGATTATGCTGTATGTTATACAGGCGCTGATACGAAAAACATGGTACCTTTCTCTCATGAATAGTCCAATGGAGGAAGGGAAGTAAAAATAAATAACCCTTTATGATTATTAAATGCAGATAATGAGGTTCAGGACACGCTACCCCAAAATATGGCACTTTGGCATATTGAATAATTTAAGTTAAAGGAATCTGAGAAAACTGCAGAGGCAGGAAAGCCACTCTCAGCTTCTCCCACCTTTCTCCCCAGAAGCAGGTCACAGAATTTAGGAAGGATTTTCTGAATTCCCCCTGAAGCATGTCATAAGACCCTGATGCAAGACGTGTCCTCCTTTATATGAAAGGAATATCCTTATCTCCGAAAATGAGGGGTCACAGAGAAGAATCTGAACAGGCCTTGATAAATTTCCTCCAATTTATTACTATTAGATTATACTCCCTTTTTCCTATCATACAATATTTCTCCATGAGTGTCCACTCTTCATTAAACCTAGCATAAAAATACACAGATTTAACCATTTCTTCAGGTCTTTATTTTCTTATGATGGTCCCCATCACATAAAGTTTATTAAATAAATTTGTATGCTTTGCTCTCATTAATCTGTCTTTTGTTATAGGGGCCTCAGTCATGAACCTAGGATGGGTTTTCCTCCCCTGCATGGATGTGCTATTAAAGAAGCAAAGATAATAAAAGAAAAGAACAAAGGACCCCAACAACACTTAACATATCTATTTCCAGTATATTTTCTATGCTTGCTAAAAAACATAATTTAGATCTAATTTATAATGTCCCAATTTTTTTCACTTAACATTGTATCAGAGGCATGCTCCCACGCTGTTAACAGTATAAACAAATCACATGTAATATTACATTTTGTACATATAGCAGTTTCCTTAGTCATTCTCCCATTTGTAGATTTACAGTTTCTGATTTTTATATGTACGTGACTGCAAGTAATGCTTTGTCCTCATTGTGATTATTTTCTAGTAAAGATTCCTGAAAGTGAAACTCCAGGATCACAAAAGGATATGAACATGTGCTAAGGCTTCTGACATACACTGGCTCTGGTAGTTTATATTTTATAACTCTACTTTCCCAAATTTGAATATTTTATAAAATATATCCTAATAAGTGAAAATGATTTCTCATTTTAAAACCGATATTTCTTTTTATTATCAGTAAAATTAAAGATTAAAAAAATCCTCATTAGCCATTTGTATTTTCTGTTCTATGAACTGTCTTTGATCCACTTTTTTGTTTATCAGTTGAAGTCTCTTTTGTAAGGTATTAAATCAAAATAAATTTGGCCTGAGAAAGCCTCTGTTCTCACGTACTTGAGTTCTTATGTATGAACTGCAACCTAATGTAGTACTCAAACAAGCTAAAAACCTAAACTAGAAGTATGCTTCTGTAACAACAGCTGAGTTTCAGCCAATCACAGCAGCCATACTTTGACTACTCACAGGCAGCCAACTGTTCAAATTGAGTTCAAATAGGGCAAATGCCAGGCTGTAACCAATCCAGCTGTTTATGTACCTCACTTCTGTATTCTGTATGTCACTTTCCTTTTTCTGTCCTTAAATCTTATCCAATCTGTGGCAGTCCTAGAGTCTCTCTAAATCTTTTCTGATTCTGGGGGCTGCTTGATTTGTGCATTGCTTTTTTTTCTTTTTTCTTGCTCAATTAAACTCTGTTAAATTTGTCCAAAGTTTTTCTTTTAATAGATTTGGTGTCAGAAGTGAGGATCTGAAGTAAAACTTCAGCGGCCCCTAGGAACACTAGGCAACCAGGTGAGGTACCTGTGGAGCCAGTTGGGCTCATTGCTCTTTTGTTTGTAACGAGAAGTCACAGGTGATTTTTCTCTTGCATTCCAAGCTCCACCAATTTGTGTCCTGAGCTCTCCAAGTTTATCTGAGCAATATTTAGACTGGACTTGGTCCAGGATGAGACTGGATTTTATAATTAATTCTATTGGATTCGGTTAGAGGTCTTGAGCCTCAGGTAGGTACCTTTTTCACGATGTATTGTCTTAATCCAGGGAGTCTGGAACTCTAGATAATTTTATGTATAAAATTTATGGGCCCAGAACGTATACATTTTCAGAAAAGTGGGTTCTCCTTACTAGAGACCACGTAGAATTAAGACGGCCACAATGGAGAAGTTTTAATTTGGACAAAACTGTTTATTTGTAAGGAATATCAGGAAAAAGAGGATCAGAAACTCCACAAAAACAGTGGGATACATACTATAATTGGTATGTGAGGCATCTAAAAGACTAAGTAAATAAATTGCCTCCTTAAAAGAGTCTTTGCAAAAAGCAAATGAAAAGCTCAAGCAACAGATGAAGGACACGAAAGAGGACTGTACTCTCACTGAACTAACCTCAACTGTTCCTTCTCTTTATCCAACTTTACCTAAATACTCTCAGTCCACTAACTTTTTGCTAAATTACCCTCTTACCCAGAAGACGATGAAAAAAGAAATTAGATAGATGCCTTACAAAGTAAGTAAGACCTGATCAGCCAGGCCTTTCTGCTGTAACCACCTTTACTCCATGGTCTAAAACAGCTTAGAGCCATTCTAAGGGACTTCCCTAAGCCAAGGGAAAAATCCTCAAAAATTTACTGAGGAATTTAGAATTGCCGTAGTGCTGCGCCCAACCAGGTTCATATACCTGCTGCCCAAGAGGAAGCCAACAGGTTGAGTCAGCAGGGTTTTACAAGGCAGAGAGAGTCTTTATTCCACACAGTGCTAAGCGAGGAGACAGGAGAAATTTCTCCCAAGAATTTGGGAGACAGGGTTTTAAAGGGTAGTTTGACACGCCGGGGATTAGGCAATTGGGTTTGTTAATTGGGGCAAAACTATAGGAGTGTAGAAATCATCTTCTTATGTTGTTTCAGTCCCTGGGGTCACAATTCCAGTTGAGTAGGTTTCTTGGTATGGACCGCTGGTCCATTGGGTGGGTCAACATAATCCACTGGAATGTGGGCCCTGGAAAACATCTTAAAAACTACCTTTAGGTTTCAAAAAGGTGATGTTATCTACGGAGAAAGAATCTTTATGGACAGCAGCTATGAAGGGAAGTTAAGAATCTTTATGACCACCAGCTGCATGGCTCCAGAGTGGCAATTATAGATAAACAAGCAGAGGGACAGTTACTAATTATTATCATTATTTTTAGCTAGGCCCTTACCATAGTTCTCGCCTTGCACCCTGTTATTGATTTGCGAAAAAGGCAGCTTCAGTAGGAGCTTACGATCTAGGATTCCCTGACCTTTACCAATTTATTCGCATGATATTGCGCATGGTGAAGCTCAAAAATTGATGGCAGCAGTGGAATGAGACAAACCTGAGGATATTAAAGACCCTTCTGAAACCTAATGAGAAGAGCTTAACGAAGCTAGGAGAACTGCTGAAAACTTTGAGATTCAATTTATAAGATTTTTCCACAAAAAATTTATCAGTCCATAATATAACCTTACAGACCAAAAAAAATAAGGATGAACCAGTTTCAGAGTACAGAACTGGCTTAGAAACACTGTGAAACATTCTGGGCTCAAAATACAGCAAGGAGTATCTCCCACAGGGACGGAAACAGCATTAACTGCTCTATTTATAAATAGAGACCATCCTGAACTTAGCAGTTTAATTAGAAAACATAAACCAGGACGGGAATTTACAGATATGACCGAATTGGTGGCCTCAGCTGAACAAAGAGCAAGAAAAAAACCCAAAAGGCCAAAAAGCTTTAGCCTCTCCAATTACAATAGCTACTGACACCAAAGGCATCTTCTCATTTTTATTTAAATCACAACCAAGAGGTCCTTCAACAAGAAATTCTTTACCCCAAAGCATCTGCCTTCATTGCAGACAACCAGAACACTGGAAAAGACATTGTCCACTTTTGTATCAGTCCGACTTCCTCCCTTTAGATTGGACTGTGTCACCATTAGAGGGAGCCCAGTATTAACTCTGCAATCATAATCAACACTGATGACAATCAATGATTCTCCAGTAAACTGTTCCCCATGATACCCGTAAATAAACACGGAGAAACAACTTAAAATAAATGTGGAATCTTGTACAATCCTGGTGGATACCAGAGGCACCTTACCTATTAATACCGTATAAACTCAACTTTAAGAAGCCAACAAATCCCTCGGAGTAAAAGGTCATTTCTGTGGTGGGGTTTTGATTCGAGTTCAAGCAGTTCCTACATCTGAACCTGTCCAATTGACCTTAGGGTCATTTTCTGAAAAAGATATTTTTATTATGTGATACTGCTCCAGTAAACTTGCTAGGGCAATACTTACTTTCAAAGATAAAAGGTCATATAAAATTATCAAGAGAATAGTCTTAGCATTTCCTGATTTTCCTGAACCAGAACTACTATGCTCTCTACAGGCAGAAACTGATAAGATCGAAATTCAGACCCATAATACCCCCTGACCTATCTAAAATACCTGAATATTTATGGGCCCTCTTCCTCAACTGATAAGGGAAGGATTAAAAGTGTGGAACCTATAAAAGTCCAAATAGGTCTTTATAAACCTGTGGTCCCCAACCCCCTGGCCCGTGGCCTGTTAGGGACTGGGTGCAGTGCTCCACCCACTACCTCCCCATTGTCAGCAGAAAAATTGTCTTCCATGAAACTTAGGAAGAGGGGCACACCCAGCAGGAGGTGAGCAGTAGGTGAGCAAGGGAAGCTTCTTAAGATTCATCTGCATTTACAGCCCTCCCGTGGAAAACTGTCTTCCATGAAACCGGGAAACCGGTCCCTGGTGCCAAAGGGCTGGGGACCGCTGTTCTAAACCTTTTCCTAAATCACCCCAGTATCCACTAAAACCTGAAGCAATTCAAGGGCTCTCACCAAAAGTAGAAGATTTAATTAACCAAGAATTTATAAGTAATCCTCTGTACCAGTCCTTGAAATACTCCAGTCCTACCAGTTAAAAAACCAAATGTATAAGGCTGCAGATTTATTCAAGATTTACAAGCAATTATTAAAATTGTAATAGCAAGATTTCCTGTGGTCCCAAATGTTAATACTTTATTATCTAATAAAGTACCTGCTGATTCAAAGTGGTTCATGGTAACAGACCTCTGCTCAGCCTTCTTTAGCATTCCAGTTCATAAAGAGTCGACACTTGATTGCTTTTACTTGTTAAAAAAAAAAAAAAATGAAGAAGAAGAAGAAAGAAGAAATCAGCCGTACACCTGGACTTCAATGCCATAAGGCAGTAGTCCCCGACGATTCTGGCACTAGGGACTGGTTTAATGGGAGACAATTTTTCCATGGACGTGGGGGGTGTGGGGGGACCGGGGGTATGGTTTTGGGATGATTCAAGCACATTACATTTATTGTGCACTTTATTTCCATTATTATTACATTATAATATACAGTGAAATAATTATACAATTCATCATAATGCAGAATCAGTGGGAGCCCTAAGCTTGTTTTCCTGCATCTAGACGGTCCCATCTGGGGGTGATGGGAGACAGTGACACCCAAAGTATGTTGCTTATTTCCAGTCTACTTCATAATCTCATTTTGGTTGCTGTCACTACAGAAAATCCTGCCTCCCAAAGATAGGTTTAGTTTTCAGGAGAAAAAGTCCACTACTTAGGACATGACTTGACTACTGAAGGGATTTCCCTCTGATTGAGAGTATAAAAACTATTCAAAGTTTTCCTTGGCCTGCAACCAAAAGAAAATTAAAAGGTTTTCTTGGTCTTGCAGGTCCTGGGTCCCAAATATTTCTGTAATGGCCTCGCCATTATATGAGCATTCTAGAAATGCAGTACCAGAGCCCTTATGTTGGACGACAGTCATGAGTAGGCTTTTAGCCAAATGAAATTGGCCTTACAACAGACCCCAGATTTAGGATTTCCAAATTACATTAAATCTTTTACCTTGCTTGTTCATAAACATAACAATCAGGCATTAGGAGTTCTTACCCAAGAATATGGGGGAAAACATAGGCCTACTCCATATTAGAGCCTTCAATTAAACCTAGTAGCTAAGGCACATCTTAATTGTTTAAAAGCAGGAAGGGCAGCTGCCAAGTTGGTAGGAGCTTCCGCTGAGCTGGTTTTACGGCATGAACTTAATTTGCAAGTCCCACATGCTGTGAAAAGTCTATTAAATTCCAAGCAAACTCAGCATTTTTCAGCAGGTAAACTAGAATCTCATGAAACTCTTCTCCTGCCTCCTCCTAATCTCCACCTAAAACGCTGCAACTTACCTAACCTGCTACTCTATTCCCTCTGCCTGCTGATGGTAAAGACCAAAACCTTGTAAGTGCTGTACTGGAAATAGTGGCCTCTTGTGTTGATTAAGATACCCTGTTGGCTAATCCTGAAATAACATTTTTTGTTGATGGGGCCAAGCCAAAAACTCAGAAGGAAAATGTCAGGCAAGGTATGTCATTATCACCCAAAATGAGCTAACAGAGAAGAAACTTCCTCAGTGTAAGTCAGCTCAACCCATGGATCTTTTTGCTCTCACTAGAGCTTTTTATATGGCTAAAGGCAAGTTAGTAAATATTTACACAGATGGCATATACACTTTTGAAGTAGTATATGATTTTGGCATGTAACCAAAAAACAAGGGTTTCTCACTTCTCAGGGGACCTCCATTAAAAATGAACTCCAAGTAGATGAACTATCCTGCTACCATTACAGACTGCCATTATTAAGACTGAAACTCATACCTATAAAACTGAACCAGAATACCAAGGAATGCCCTAATAGATTTTTATGCTAAATTAGCTAGTGATAAAACCGTTAGGATAGGCAACTTGAATGAACTCCATAAGATTGATCCAAATCAACTCCCTTATGATGGCATATTTAATAAACAGTACAATGTACCTGATATGGAAAAACAAAATTGGTATCTAAAAGGATGTAAATTCCACGTTAAGTATGGACTCACACAGGGCCTGGATGGCTGCCTGGTCCTTCCCGAGACTTTGAAACTTCCATTGTTAAGATCTCCGTGCTCCGCAACTCATTATGGAACAGACAAAATGATCCAAATTATGAAAAACTATTGGTGGGATGACTGTTTTGAAACTGCAAAAATGGTTTCTAACCAATGTTTAGTTTTTCAAACTCATAATCCTGGGAAAATGATCAAAATTACAGGTGAAGAGTGAAAAGCTACCCGTGATATTCTAAACATCACTGCTGCTATAATGGGGCCATGAAAAAGTAAATTTCCCACTGAAACTTGTTCAGAAGCTATACATATTTACAGGTAAACAAATTTAACCCTAATCAGACACAACTAGGTGACCCTCTTTTCCAACCCCTAAGGACCTATCTGGGTCTGTGGAGAATCTGCTTACTCTGTTCTGCCTCTCCTCGCTGGTTCAGATCTTCCTATTTGGTCTGGCTCACTCCTTCCTTTCGAATAGCATCCCCTGAGAGTTCCCACAGTAGCTCCTGTGATCAGAGGCCAAAACAGTCAACCAAGATTAGCACCAACCTTGAAACTGAATAAGATAAGCTAGTTTCTATTAATATTCTAGTGGGGTTTTGGAGGCTTACTCTTGGTGGTAGTGGGGTACTGGCAGTATCAAATTTAAAGCTAATCTGTAAACTGGGGAAAACCTTAGGTTTTACAGTCAGACCTCCTAAGGTTTCAGATTGGGTAGAAGCCACTCTCTGAAAAGGGTGGCTAACACACGCATTCGACAAAAACAATGGAACATCATGCAGCTTTAGATCTTTTTGCTCAAGTTGGGGTCTTATATTTGTATTGAACAAACCTGAATGTTGTACCCATGTCCCCTTTTTCTTTTGTGACTGTTGCAATGATAAATTAACTAAAATCACCTATTGGTTAAACAAAAAACGAACTTAGAAACAAACACGATTAGTACCATGATGTTGTTGTATAAATAAGTAAGCCCGTTTTGCTTCTTTTTAACACTACTGGAAACAACACTATCAACTGAAAGGAGAAAAATTTTAAAGTCCCAGGAGCTTCAAATTGATGGATTTAATAATTCCATAAACTCCTCCTAACCACAGCAATCATGTAATCAGTACATCAATTTTGACACACTGTCGATAGGAACTTTCCAAGTTGTTAACTAATTCCACTACTATATCCCCAAAGGAAAAGAACACAGTGTGGAAGGGAAAGAGGAAAAAACAAATTTGTGAATACTACAAGCTTCAGTGTAAAGAGGAAAGGGCAGGGAAAATAAACATATATAACAAAAGACGAAAAAATATGAAAAATCCAAGAAAAAAAGAGACAGTTAACATCTATCATTACTTTTCAGAATTGAGGTGTCATGGCTTAGGTAGATTAAGAGATACAAGAAATACAAATAAAAGAAATGGCAGAGTTAGGCTCCTCTCTCCAATTTTTATGATTTTTTAACCTTATGATACAAAGTAGAACAAAGATAAGTAAAATATATTTCAAACATATTTCCAAAAGGATGACTATCTGAAGACTTTCAATTGTATTATACTCACATTTTATATCTTTACTATCCCATTCAGATAATTTTAGACAGGCTAAAAGTCTGCCCCAAACACAGTATATATAATGTGATGTGATTTGGGATGAAAGCAGAGGAAAAAAAATATACACCTATTTTGGATCAATGAGCTAAGAATTTTTCAATAGGCAATCCTGAGGTGGTTTGATGAATCCTCTTATAATTACAACCAGATATATATAATCCACTCTTGCAAATACTTTATAGGATTATTATGTATGTGTGAATTGACCTGGCCTTTCTCTAGTTTTCTTTTAGTTATCTCCTTTCAAAAATCTCCTTATTTTAGGAGATTGAGAGAATGTATTTCCTTCTAGTCAAAAAAATCTAGGAAAATAATAAAATCATACCTAGTATTCACTTAGTGCTTATTACGTTTTGAACACTCTGCAAAGCAATTTATATATACCATTTTGGCTCATCCTTACAACCATACAAAATCAGTATGATTTTTATTCCCATTTTCCAGATATGAAAGATGTTACATAACCAGACAGAGATTCTGTGGCTGCTAGGTTGCAGTCAGAAATACAAATGAAAGACTGTTTCAGAAACCCATAACGTTTATCACTAAGATGTACTGCCTGCAAATTGTTTAATTTTACAGTTTATCCTATATGCTTCCAAACAATGGTTGAGATTATTATAAAGATAATTACAATTAAAACATAAAATTAAAATAGAACTCAATCAATGGATAGTAAAAGAAAAGTACTAGAAACTCAATATGAATTAGTTATAGCAAGCAAACACAAAATTAAGCTCACAGATTTGTGGAAGTCAATGCTAAAATGGACATATCTAGTTGCTATGTCAGATAAAAGTCAGATTTCATCTGGAAATATTTTTTCCCTGACATTGAACATAGCCAGGATTTATCACATGAATCTTTAAGTAAAGTGACAGAGTCTATCATGAGTAGTATCTTCAATATCAGTTGGGCTAAATGCAGAGACACTTCTCAGAAGGTTTTTTCTTATGCTTGCCCTCTAGGCAGCCAGTAGGGGAAGGAGAATTTAACATTTGACATTGTAAATATTACAACCCAAACAACAACTGGGCAAAGGATCTGAATATTTCTCAAAAAAAGATACGCAAATGATTAATAAGCACATAACATGATGCTCAACACATCATTAGCAGTCAGGGAAATGCAAATCAAAACCACACTGATATACTCCCTCACACCCACTGGGATGACTATAATCAAAAAGACAGATAATAACAAGTGTTGGTGAGGATGCAGAGAAACTGGAACCCGCAAACACTGTGAAAGTGTAAAATGGTCTACCTGCTTTAGAAAATAGTTCCTCAAAAGGTTAAATGTGGAATTGCCATATGATCAAGCAATTCTAATCCCAGTTATATCCAAGAGAAATGAAGATACATATACCCACACAGAAATTTGTGCAGGATGTTCATAACCGAACAGTGGAAACCATCCCAAACGTCCATCAACTAATGAAAGGACAACTAAAATGTAGTATATCCATATAATGGAACATTATTCAGCAGCAAAAGTAAATGATATACTGATACATGCTACAACACGATGAATCTTGAAAACATTATGCTAAGTGAAGGCAGGCAGACACAAAAGGACAAATATTGCATGATTCCATTTATACGAAACGTCTAGCGTAGGGGCAGAAAGTAGCTTAAGCAGTTGCCAAGGCAGGGAGGGAGGGGTTGGGGGCAATAGTGTATTCCTGTTAAAGGTGCAGAATTTCTTTTTGAGTGAAGAAAAGCTGTCTAAAATTGATTGAAGCAAGGTTTGAGAAACACTATCATGAGGCACTGAAGGGATTATTTTATGTGTAAGCATTTAAGCCAGGTGTTAACACAGTCTTGCACCATATAACAACATTTGGGACAACAGCAGATTGCCTATAACCCCAATTTCAGATATGGCTGGTCCCATAGATTATAATTCCATGTTTTTACTGTACCTTTTCTATGTTTAGGTATGTTTAGACACCCCCTACTTACCACTGTGTTACAACTGCCTACAGTATTTGGTACAGTAACATGCTGTACAGGTTTGTTGCCTAGGAGCAATAGGCTACACTCCATAGCCTACTATGTGTATAGTAGGCCATACCATCTGGGTTTGTCTAAGTACACGCTATGATGTTCACACAACAATGAAATCATCCAAGGACATGTTTCTCAGAACACATCCTCATTGTTAAGTAATGCATAATTATAATTGGCTTTCTCAAGCATAAGAGAATCTCACTAAGGTAAAATTACATCATAATACATCTAACCAGATGAACTAGGGATAGCTTCGAGCCTGAATGAGTTAATCTACCAATCATTGTTAAACTTTTTTGCACCATGAATCCTTTGAGAATGTGTTGAAAACTATGAACAAGACAGGCATGGTATTACCCTGTGGAACCTAAGTAACGTCATAGAATATTGACATCAGACGAGGCCTCTCCATGACTGTAGTGAAACAAGACAAAAACAAGATCATATCATAATCCTACCTGAATAGAAATGTAACAAGGGGGAGGAGGGAAATACTGTGCAACCACAAAAATAACCAAACATTCCCCACTCCTACTTAACAGGAGTGACTACTACTTCCCCAGTGACAGCTCTGGCCTTTGTTCCCCTAGCTTCCTAGATAAAAGTTACGACACTCAATACCCAAATTGCTCCTGCTTTCTGACAGCACCCAATCTGTAATGGACTCTTGAATCTTCCCTAAAATCATCTCAGCCAAGTTCAAACCCTATAAGTGCCTCCTGACTTCCTCTTCATGAGACACTCATTGTTTTCTAAGGGATGGATCTGTCTTGCTGCAGTAGTAAGCCCAATTTCAGATACAGGTGTGATCCTGGTGCTATCTGGCTGATGAGAATCACAATATAATATTTATAATACATAATTGGTAAGAGCATAAAAGTGTATATATACTATGGCTCTGTGTTCTTTTTTTAAAAAAATGTATACATGTATAGAATAGTCACATTGGTATAAGAAAGACAATGGATACACACTAAAATGTTGAATAGTTATTTCTAAATGTTGGTATTATTTTTCCTTTTTGCTTTCCTGCATTTCACATTTTTCTTCAAAGATAGCGTACAACTGAATAAGACAGAAGGGAGGGAGGAGAAAAATTCCCTCCCAAAAGAATATGTTATGAGGGAGGAATTTTCTATTCAAACAGCTGTCAATCATACAAGGTTTTCAAACTTTAGCACAATAGAATCACTTGGGATGCTCACTGAAAAATAGATTCCTGGGCTTCATCCCTGGAGTGAGGCCGGAATCTACATATTGAACCCCAGGTGATTCTGACCCACGGGGCCTCAGGAGCAACCTTGAAAAACTGAGAGATGTGGCTTTTGGGACAAACTAGAACTTGAAGGATGGACAGATGTACAGAGGAAAGAGAAGACTTCTCGGGCTAAATGAGAAGCATGAAGCGCCCAAGAGCATGCAGCTGCATGTGCCGAGGACGGGGGGAGGGAGCAGTCTGCTGCACAATGGGCTCTCAGTCAGCCTGGCTTGACCGACCTGACAGAACTGAGGGCTCCTCTAAAGAACAGCTGAAAACGGAGCAAGCTTGGGAAGGTAAAGGGGGTGTATATATTTCATTCAAGCCTCCCACCCACGTTTCTCACACCATCAGCCAATCCGCTGGTTTCTTCAATTTATATCTAAATATTTTTCAGGAAGCAAGTCTAACTCTTCCTTAAACATTTCCACCAATAAATTTTCATTTTTTTGACCCACTAAATCTTTTCTACCCTCCTACAAAATATTTTCTTTCATCTTTGCCTATGTTTCCAGCCATCTGAAAACCTACCACCAGCCCACTAGGAAACATAGAAAACAAAATTAAGTTTAAAAGTCCCCCCACTGGGCATCTATATGACTCAAGAGTTTAAGAACTATCTTTCGATATCACAAGTTACCAACTTTTTAATAATAAAGATATGGGATTTTCCAGCGACTAGTGTAGCCTTTCACTTGCATCCAGAAATTTTCAAGTGGAAAAGTACTTACCTTTAACTATTTAAAAGGATATTTTTTATATTAAAAATGAATAATCGGGGCTCTTGTATACAATACAAAGTAAAATAACTTTAGAGATGAAAGAGACTTCAAAGAAAAAGCTTTCATTTTACTGATGAGAACTGTTTCACATCCTGTTTTCCCTAAAACACACACACGTACACACACTTCAAAGAAAAATAAATTGTATCTTAGCTGGAAAATTCCTCTCAATATTTTATGTCCCTTAAAGTAAGTGACAGTAAATGGTTTTCGTGCAAACATTTTCAGAAAACTCACACTTCAATGAACCAAATGAACATTGCTGCAGACTTAAAGTGCTTTCAAGACTAGAATGCCTTTTTGGTAGGTTAATGTTAAATATTCCATTTTAGTAAACGATAACTTTAACTATGCAGGAATAAATAATCAAAACATACTCTTTTTTTCATGTCTTTGAGTTAAATAATTCTATTGCAATAGTGTGGGCAGAGCATGGAGCCTTAAAGCCAGATGGACCTGGGCTCAAATCCCTGTTTGGCTACCTATGCTTGGTAGATTCATAGGTTTTTTTGTTTTTGTTTTTTAGTGTTTGTTTTCTTGCACATAAAACAGAGGTAACATCTACCTCATAGTACTAAAGATTAAGAGAGTTACACATATGTAGAAGGAAAGAAATACTGGTGACAGAATTCTCCAAGGAATGAAATGTCTTTTGATTACAGAATAAACCAGTGAATGGTAAAGGCAGTTAGAAAAACGGTAAAGAATACAAAATTGCATTATAAAGTAAAAAAAAAAAAAAAA
>RJWJ010036881.1:0-15838 GCA_004363605.1 Indri indri | reverse complement strand
GCGACACTTAATTACCGCGTACAGCTTTATGGGCCGTTTTATGAGAAGCTGCTTTTTGGCCTTTCATGGATTGCAGTAAAGGGAAATATAGAAAGATAGAAGAGGATTTCCATCACTTTGGCAAAAATTGCTCCTCCATGGTGTCTATGGCTGGAGCCCGAAACTGCCTGAGTTCCGTCCCTCAGCATTTCCTGAGAACTTTCTGACGAGGCAGAGGCCAGCAAAACACGAGAGCTCGAAGGTAGAAGAGAGACCGTCCAAGGAAATAAGTGTGGTTATGAAGAAAACCAGAATATGCTGTCCCCAAATCTGCTTCTTGGACATAAACATTATTTTTGAGCTGAAGGCAATTAAGAAGCAGCAAATGGAGGAAAAGCTCTCTCTATCCCCCACCCCCCTCATTTCTGTCTAAAGACAGGATATAAATTCTCCTCTGCTGGAGACAACTCTAGACTCTTATCAGCCTACGGACACCACCAGAGGAATCTGCAAACAAACTTTACTTCATCACTTTCGTCCCATATGTTTGCCTTCCCACAGTTTCCTGCTCTTGGAAACCTAAAATCTTACTCCTTTGTCCTGTCATTTCTCTACAAATGTATTGTTGTCTCTCGAAGACGCTGTGTAAGTCAGAGCTCTAAGCCGCTGCTCTGAGCTACTTTTCACTGAGGTTTCTCCGTGATGCAGGCTGCATGCATTAATACGCTCGTTTGTTTTTCTCTTGTTAATCTGTCTTTTGTTACAGGCATCCATTCCAACCAAGAACTCATGGGAGTTGGGGGGCAAACATCATTTTCCTTCCCAGGAGTCACCATAGGGCAGCTGGGCCCTGCCAGAGGCCGGCATCTGCCACAGGAGTGCAGGAAAGCAGCTGGAAAAGTTAAGAGGAGTCTAGAAAGCTCAGGAAAATTATCCAGGCAGACAAGAGGGAAAGAGCATCCTAGATGGCGGGAACAGTAAGAACGAAAGCAGGGAGGTTGGAAGATCATGGTCAGGGTGAACTGCAAATATTTGTCCCTGGGTGAAGTGCCAGAGATGGTGTTGGAGACGTGGGCGGGGACCAAATGCGGGTGGCTTTCCTGTGCTGAGTTAAGGAATATGGATTTATATCCCAGGGCGTTAGAGATGATGATCATTATAGCTAATGTTTATCCAGGGATTCCCATGTGCTAGGCACTATTTAGCCTTACAGTGTCTTTAGGGGGTTAGATACTAATCTCATTTTGCAAAGAAGGAAACTGAGGCGCAGAGACCTTTAGTAACTTGCCTAAGGTCACACAACTGGTATGTTTCAGAGCCAGGATTGTGAACCCAGGTCGTCTGGCTCTGTGTGGAAATATTATACTGATTCCAGTGACTGAAGAATTTTAAATAGAGGAAAAATAGGTATAATTTACATATCCAAAGATTGTTCTGGTGGAAGCGTGGCCTGTTGCATGCAGGGAGTTCCGTGTTTCTGGGTTTTCCACCCCAGAAGCTAGGAAGGCACGGTCTGCAACAGTGGCTTCTCTCCTCCTGCCTTGGTATGCGGGTGCCGTCAGCGCTGGTTTAAAAAACTCCTCCGCCTTCCACTCCACCTCTGAACAAATTCCCTCCTTTCCTCCTGTCTCTTACCCACTGACCTTTGTGCCACTTGATCATTACTCAGCATCCCCCACCAACCTAGTTCTTTCTTCTTCCTCTTGATACTTCTCTATAACCGTGCATGTGGTCCCCAGTCACGCATATCTCTATTAGGTGAGCTGATGTGCACACTCAGTGGTCCTTATTAGTATGTGAAATTGTTGGGGGCTCTGAGGCAGGATCTGAGTTGGAGTCCTCGCTCTGTCATCCATGTCCCTGAGAACCGGGGGTGGCAGCAAACTTCTAAACCTTAGAGATAAACTGGGCATAATGATCATATCTGCTCCACTGGTTGTTGTCAAAAACAAAATGAAGTAAGATTATATAATTTGTATAAATAATGTTTGTTGGTTAAATTGTCTCTAGTGCAAGAAATTTCATTTACTATTTGTACATTATTTTGTTTTGTTTTTGTATCATTCATGGCAACTTTATATATTATATCATTTGAAAGCTGGAGAGATCTAGGCAGATTGTGGTTAATTAGTTTCTTTTTAGGAAGACTGGGTTATTCACTGCCAGAATGGAGGTGGGGTGGGTGGGAAGGAGAACAGTTTTCTCCAGGCAGTGGGCCAGACTGCTCCCCAGGTGTGATCTTGGACACATCACTTCACCTCTCTGAGCCTCGGTTTCCTTCCGAAAAATGAAGACAAAGCTGCCAACTCGTTAGGACAATTGTGAAGAAGATTAAATGAGATATTTTATGTAAAGGGCTTGGCACATAGCAAGTGTTCTATAAATGCTAACTGTTACTGTTTTTATTCTTAAAAAAAAGCAGTTAGTATTCCAGTGTTGAGTGTTATAAGAGTGGGGGAAAGAGGGTAAGAGGTGGTTATGCAGTTTCCTTCCTGTCCTCTCAGTGGTCCTCCCTCCTTCCCTCTTCCCCCATCTTCAATCTTTTTTGCCCAAGACTGAGTGAAATTGGATGTCTTGTAAATGTGTGCCAGCCTTTGCCCTATGGCCTTCAGACATGTCTTTCTAACACTCTGATATAATGAATGAAAACATGAACGGCCAAGAGTCACTGGTCACTAAATTTTCACGTCCTTACATGCTGGGTTGGTGCCCTTGGCCTGGTGAACACAGCAGAGACAGAGATTGCAGGAGCTGGCTCTGCTGGTGGAGGGCTTGTTTACGTCGGCAACGTTCACCTGTGCTGATGACGAATGACCTATTCTGTCACTGATGCATGCAGAAGTATATCCAGTTAGGGGAGAGATGGAAAGAAACAACTTTCTGTTGACATGAGTTAGATGCAGGTGTTAATTTCTTCCAATGGCAGCTGATTTTCTGTTTTCAGAGAGGCAAGGTAAAGCTAAACACGAACTTCTGGCTGAAAATACTTAGTTTGTGAACCTGGCAAGCCTCTTAAAAAAAAACAAAACAAAAACCAGTTCTGGCACTGGGACTGTTAGGCTTCCTGTCTTTTCATCAGCTTATTGCATTTATTTTATGGCTTTGAGGAATTAGAAATTAGTCTCTGAAGGCCATTTCTTTAATGACTTGGAATATTAATGTAAAAAACTTGCTTGTTGGACAATACAGTGAATACTATAGCTTTTGTCTCTAGTTGGCCGTTGGGTCCTTAACTCCTTGAAGCCTTTTTCTTTTTTAAAAAAATGTTTTCTTTATTGTGAAATATAACGTACATTAAGAAATGTACACCAAACAATTAAAAAGCCCAATGATTTATCATGAAGTGAATATATTTATGATTGTTGCCATTAACAAGGTGAAGGCAGAACACTGCAGGTGTCCCAGAAATGCCCTCTCCTCCGCCCTCCCAAGCCTCACCTTCTCTCCCTCCCCCAAAGGAAACCGCTGTGCTGCCGTTCTAAAGAAAAGTGAAGGAGTTCTTACTAGAAGTTTTGTCACTGAAGCATTTATTTTTAAACACTACGGTTTAGTTTTGTCTTTTTTGACTTGCATGTAGATGAAATCATGCATTATTGTTTTATGCCTGGTTTCTTTTTCTCAGCATTATGAGGTTCATCTGTGTTGTGGTGCATAGCCATAGTTCATACATCTTACTTGCTCTATTTTATTATAGGACTATTCTATACTTTATTTATCCACCTGACCATTGGTGGGTATTTGAAGTATTTCCAGTTTTTAGCTATTATAAATAATGATATTATGAACATTCTTATACCTCTCCCTTGAGGCACACATGCATGCATTTTTGTTGGTTGTGTGCCTAAGAGTGGAATTGCTGGGACATAGAATATGTGTTATCTTTGGCCTTAGAAGTGTAAAAAGGTTTTTTTTTTTTTTTTTTTTTTTACAAAAAGCAAAATCATTACTCTCATAGAACTATAAAATGAACATGTCAAAGATTTCATTTAACTTATTAATTAATGAGCGAATCAGTAGATGTTACAACTAGTTCAAGGGAGAATTGAAAAATCTAGGCATATGTAGGCAATAAGGGATGAGGACATAAATTTATTAGTAGATGCAAAATGTGTCTATCCACAAGACAAAAATTGATTGCTTCTCACCAGATGCAGTTCATTTGCATTTTTATGGACAAGAAGTAGTTGTATTATTATCTGTTTTGTGCAAATTAAATAGTTGTAGAATAGCTCAAAGATGAAAGGCAGGATAACATAGAAGGGTGCACTAGACTGGACACTCAGTACTCTCGTTTTTTTTTTTTTTCTTTTTCCTATTCAAAGTCTTTCGCAATATTTCCACATGGTGGATAATGCCAAACTGTTTTCCAATGTCATTTTATCAAGTTATTCTCCTGCCAGAAGTGAACAGGAGTTCCTGTTGCTTCTTGCCAACAGTTGGTTTAAACTGTTGCCATACTGGTAGGTGTGCAGTGTTATCTCTTTGTGGTTTTAATTTGCATTTTCTTGATTAAAAATAAGGTCAATCACCTTTTAGGTGTTTATTGGCTGTTTGAACATCTTCTTGTGTAAACTGCTTGTTCTAGTCTTTTTCCCATTTTAAAAAAGTAGGTTACTCATGACAGTTTCCTTGGCTGTGCGGACGCTTTTTAATTTGATCAGATCCCATTTATTTATTTTTGTTGTTGCTGTGATTGCCTTTGGGGTCTAAATAAATTCTTTGCCTAGGCCAATGTCTGTAAGAGTTTTCCAGCATTTTCTTCTAGAATTCTTACAGTTTCATGCCTTAGGTTTAAGACAACCTAGGGGATGGGAGAAAATATTCGCATGTTACACATCTGATAAAGGGCTGATAGCTAGAATCTATATAGAACTCAGGAAAATCAGCAAGAAAAAATCACACGACCCTATCAAAAGGTGGGCAAATGACATGAACAGAAACTTTTCAAAAGAAGATAAACTAATGGCCAACAAGCATATGAAGAAATGCTCAACATCTCTAATCATCAGGGAAATGCAAATCAAAACTACAATGAGATATCACTTATCTCCAGTGAGACTGGCCTTTATCAAAAAGTCCCCAAAAAATAAATGTTGGAGTGGATGCGGAGAGATAGGAACACTCATACACTGCTGGTGGGACTGCAAACTAGTGCAACCTCTGTGGAAAGTAATATGCAAATACCTCAAAGAGCTACAAGTAGAACTACAATTTAATCCAGCAATCCCATTACTGGGCATCTACCCAAAAGAACAAAAGACATTCTATAAAAAAGACATCTGCACTCGAATGTTTATAGCAGCACAATTCACAATTGCAAAGATGTGGAAACAACCCAAGTGCCCTTACGGAGATTACCAAACCATACCCTAAAAATGTATGTATTTTATTGTAAAGGAATGATACTTTAGTAAGGTGGTGTTCTTCTCTTTTCTTTCTTTTATTCTTTTCCTCCCCGTCCCTCTCCTCCTCCTGGTCCTCATCTTCCTCCTCCTCCTCTTCCTCCTCCTCCTTTGTTTTTAAAGACTCCGTTAACTCTATAGATCTGTTTAGGAAGAACTAATATTTTTACAAATTGAGTCTTCCAATCTATGAATATGATCTGTAACTCCAAGTATTACAGCCTTTAAATTCTCTCAAAAATACTCTACTCTTTTATACACAGAGATCTTTTACATTTTTAAAAGAAATATCCTAGCTGGGCATGGTGACATGCACTCGAAGACCCACCTACTCTGGAGGCTGAGGTGGGAGGATCACTTCAGCCTAGGAATTCGAGGCTGCAGTGAGCTGTGATTGTGCCACTGTATTCCAGCCTGGGTGACAGAGTCAGACCCTGTCTCTTAAAAAAAAAAATATATATATATATGTATGTATGTATGTGTATGTATATATGTAAATATAAAATTCATGTGTGTTCCATTCATGGGGTACAAGGGTAATATATATATATATATGTCTATATATATTCTTAGGCACTTATTTTGAGGTATTATTAAGTGTTTTTGATATAATGAAAGTTCTTTTTTGAAATTTCATTTTGTTTATAGCTGGTATATAAACATGTTCATGTGTGTTTACTGAACATTATATCCAGCAATCTTGCTAAATTCACTTGTCTGTAGATTCTCTGGATTCCTACATTCCTAGTCATATCATCTGCTAAAAATGACACTTTTATTTTTTTCTAATTGTTTTATCTTTTATATCTTTTTCTTACCTGATTAAACTGGCTAGAACAATTAATAAGATGTTGATTTCAAAGAGAATGCTTTCAACATTTCACCAATATGTGTTAGTTTTGTAGTAGGCTTTGAAAAGATACATTTTAAAGGAATTTTCCTTCTATTTCTCTTTTGCTAAGAGTTTTTAATCATTAATGGATGTTGAATTTCATCAAAGCTATTCTTACATCTATTAAAATCATTACATGTGTTTTCTTCTTAATTCTGTTAATGTGAAGAATAACATTTTAAAGAATGTTAAACAACCATACATTTCTGGAATAAACTCAATTGGGTCAAGATGGATTAACATTTTTATATATTGCTGTATTACTAGTATTTTGTTTAAGCTTTTCACCTCTATGTTCATGAATGAGATAGATCTCAAATTTTCTTTTCTCACAAAGTCTATGTCAGGTTTTGCTTATCAAGGTCATGCTTAAAGTGAGTTAGGAAATGTTTTCTTTTTTTCTGTTGTCTGGAGGTATTTGAGTATGATTAGCATTGTTTCTTCTTTAAATTTCTCGTAGAATTCTTTGATGAAGTCATCAGAATTTGGTGTTTTCTTGGTGGTAAGGTTTTAAATTATGCATTAAATTTTTTAATTCACTAAGAGCAGTTTTAGGTTCACAGCAAAATTGAACAGAAGGTACAGAGATTTTCCGTATACCTCCTGCCCCATACATGCACAGCCTTTCCCATTACCAACACCCCCTCCCTGCCCCCCGCAGAGTGGTACATTTGTTGCAATTGATGAACCTACACTAACTCATCCTTATCACCCAAAGTCCCTAGTTTATGTTAGAGTTCACTTTTAGTGTTGTGTATTCTGTGGGTTTGGACAAATGTACAACGACAGGTATCCACCATTGTAGTATCAAACAGAGTATTTTCACTGCCGTAAAAACCCTCTGTGCTTCCCCATTCATTCGTCCCTCTCTCCCACCATAACCCCTGGATGCTACTGATCTTTTTTACTCTCTCTATAGTTTTGCCTTTTCCATAATGTCATATAGTTGAAACTATATAGTACGTAGCCTTTTTAGATTGGCTTCTTTCCCTGACTAATACGCATTTAGGGTTCCTCTATGTCTTTTCATGGCTTGATAGGTCATTTCTTTTTAGTGCTGAATACTATTTCATTACCTGGGTGTACCACAGTTTAGTTATCCATTCACCTACAGAAGGACATCTTGGTTGGTTCCAAGTTTTGGCAATTATGAACACAACTGCTGTAAACATCTGTGTGCAGGTTTTGCATATACATAGGCTCTCGACTCCTGCAAGCAAATGCCAAGGAGAGCAATTGCTGGATAGTATGGTAAGAGTATGTTTAGTTTTGTATGAAACTGCCAAACTATTCCAAAGTGACTGTGCCATTTTGCATTGCCACCAGTGGTGAATGACAGTTCCTATTGCTACACATCCTCCCCAACATTTGGTATTGTTTGCATTCTGGAATTTGGTAAATATAATAGGTGTGTAGAAGTATTTCATTGTTGTTTTAATTTGCATTTTCCTGATAACATATCACATGGAGCATCTTTTCGTATGCTCATTTTTCATCTGTATATCCTCTTTGGTGAGGTGTCTGTTAAGGTCTTTGACCCATTTTTTAATCAAATTGTGTTCTTATTGATGAGTTTTAAGAGTTCTTTTATTTTTGTATTGCATGTTCTCACTGATAAGTGGGAGCTAAATAATGTGTACATATGGAAGCAGAGTGTGGAACGATGGACAGTGGAGACTCAGAGGCTGGGGGGTGAGAGAGGGGTAGATGATGAGAGGTTGCTTGGTGAGTACAGTGTGCATTGCATCAGTGATGTATACACTGAAGGGCCTGACTTCACCACAATGCAATATATTAATGTAGCAAAATTGCACTTGTGTCCCATGAATAGATACAAATAAAAAATAAGTGGGAGGGAAAAGGAGTTCTTTGTATATTTTAGATAGCAGTCCCTTATCTGATAAGTCTTTTGCAAATATTTTCTCCCAATCTGTGGCTGGTCTTATCATTCTCTTGACAATGGCTTTTGCAGAACTGGAATTTTTAATTTTAATGAAGTCCAGCTGGATCATGCCTTTTGTGTTGCAACTAAAAAGTTATCATAAAACCCAAGGTCCTCTATATTTTCTCTTATATTATCTTCTAGGAGGTGTGTGTGTGTGTGTGTGTGTGTGTGTGTGTGTGTGATCATAGGTCTACTTCGAGTTAATTTTTGTGAAGGGTGTAAGGTTCTGTCTAGATTCATTGTTTTTGCAAGTGCAGTATAATTTCTTAGTAGATTAAGACTTGACATTTTCAGATTTTCTGTTTCTTTTTGGGTCAGTTTTGGTGAGATGTATTTTTCTAGAACTTTGCTCATTTCATCTAAATTTTCAAATTTATTGGCATAAATTTGTTCATAATATATTCTTATACATTTAACGTCTGCATCGTCTATACGTATGTCCTTTTTTATTTCTGAAATTGTTTTCATGGTCAGTTTTCCCAAGGTTTATTAATTTTGTTAATATTTTCAACACTTCCCTGTGTTGATCTTTTATATTGTGTTTGTTTTGACTTCTCTCGTTCCTGCTCTTCGTCCATTTCCTTTCTTCTACTTTCTTTGGGTGAAATTTGTTGATTCTTAAAAATGATTTCTTGAAATTGGATGCTTAGTTTGTGGATTCTCAGTTTTTGTCTATTGTAGTATATATATTTAAACAATAAAATTTCCTTTAAATACTGTTTTTGCTGCATACAACAAGTTTTACATGAAATCATTTTATTATCATTCGATTAAAAGTATTTTCTAATTTTTCTACCAGGAATTTTCTAGCCATCTTTTCATTATTGATTTTTAGCTTCATTGCATTGTGGGGAGAGAACATATTCTGAACAATTTCAGTACTTTGAAATGTGTGGAGATGGAGATGTGTTTGATTTCATAGCATATGGCATATTTTTGTACATGTTTGCTATGTGCTTGAAAATATTGTGTATCTCTAATTTTGGTCTATATATTTATTCGGTCAACTTTGCTGTTTATATAATCCAAATTTTCTATTTCCTCACTAATTTCTTTTGTCTTTTTTGTTTTATAGCTTTATGAGAAAGGTGTGTTAACGTTCCATACTGTGATTGTAGACTTGTCTTTTTTGCCATTACAAAATGACTCTCCATATACCTAGCAAGACTTTAAACCCACATCAGCTTTCTTTTGGTTAGTATTTGCCTGGTGTATGTGTGTGTGTGTGTGTTCCTTTTAGTTCCCACATTTCTATAGCATAATTTTGAGATGTATCTCTTGTATACAGCATATAGTTGGGTTTGACAAACTTTTTCTTTTCATTGCAACATTTAGTTTGTTTACTTTTAATGTAATTGTACATGTAGGAGGGTTAAAGTTTACTATCTTATTAGTTTGCTTCCTTTCTTTTAGTCTTCCTTATTTCATATTCAGTTTCTCCTCTTTTCCTCCCTTCTTTTGAATTGAGGGCTTTTTTTTTTTTTAATTCCACTTTTTATCTCTGTTACCTTGGAAGTTTTACATTCTTTTGTTATTATTTTGGTGCTTACACTAGATATTATAGTATGCATTCTGGACTTAGATGTTAGAATACTTTAATGATATTTCTCTTTCTCAACTTCTATGGCATTGTTATGTATGTTACTTCTATACTTTTCAAATGCCCAAGCCGTTATTATTATTATTGCTTTACTCAATCATAATTTATTTTGACAACTCATATATTTATTCATTTCTTTGCTCTTCATTTCTTCTTGTATTATTTATCCTCCATCTGGCAGTACTTTCTTTTTGCCTGAAGAGCACCCTTTAGTATTTCCTTTATTGTAGGTCTGCTGGTGACAAATTCTTTCAGTTCTATTTGTCTGAAATGTTTTATTTTCCTATCATTCTTAAGGATATTTTCTCTGGGCATAGAATTCTAGGCTGTCAATTATATTCTTGCAATATTTTAAGGATATTTCACTTACTTCTGGCTTCCTTTGTTTCTGTTGATAAGTCAGCTAAAAGTCTAATTTTTATTTCTTTTTCCCCATTAGGCTTATGTTAAGCTTTTCTCTTTGTGGTTTTAGCAGTTTTATTTTAACGAGTCTAGGTGAAGTTTTCTTTTCACACATCCTGCCTGAGGTTTCTGCAGCTCCTTGTCTTGCCTTCTGCTAAGGCCTGATATCTTTCTTCAGTTTTGGGAAGTTCTCAGCTATTACCTTGTCAAACACTGCTTTGCCCCATTCAGTCCCCTTTTTTCCTTGGGCTATAATTATTTAATTCATATGTGTTATACCTTCTCACTGTATCCTGTAATGCGTCTTATCCTATATTTGCTATCCTTTCATCTTTCTGTGCTTTATTCTATAATAGTCATTTTCTTCTGGCTTCTAATCCCTGCTTCAGCAGTGTCTGTTCTTCATTTATTAAGTTAATAATTTTAGTTATTTTTAGGTGTAAAATTGCCATTTGACTCTGCTTTTGAGTTTCTCATTTTTATTAGTTTCACAGGACTGCTGTAACAGATTATTAAAACCTGGGTGGCCTAAACAACAGAAATATATTCTCTCCCTGTTCTGAAGGCTGCAAGTCAAGGTGTCAGCTGCTATGTTGCCTCCAGAGGCTCCAGGGAAGAATCTATCCCTTGCCTTTCCCAGCTTTTGGTGGTGTTGGCATTCCTTTGCTTATAAACCACAGCTCTCTCTGCTCCATCTTCGCGTTGCCTTCTCCTGTGCGTGTCTGTCTTAAAACTGTCTCTGCCACTCTCTTATAGGGATACATGTGATTGCATTCAGGGCTCATCTTGATAGTCCAAGGTAAGCTCCTCCTCTCAGCACCCTTAATTTACTCATATCTTTTCCCATATAAGGTATTATTTACTCCTTTGCCACATAAGGTAATATTCATAGGCCCCAAAGATTAGAAAGTGGACATATCTTTTTGGGGACCATCTTTTAGCCCACTACACTATTCTGTGTTGAAATTCTCAACCTTGTAATTTTGTCTTTCTGTGAATAGTAAGACTGTCAACAAAAAGTCTGTTTCAGATAATTCCAGTATTTGGAGGCCTGTGGGTAGGTTTCTGGTTTTGTTGTTTCTGCTGGTTTTTGTTTATATCTTATCTCTTCTTGTCCTTGGTTGGTTTTAATTGCATGTAAGATATTATATTTGTACAGTATTTTACGGATATAATTTGAGGTCAAGGTTGAGGTTATTCCACTCTAGAAGGGATTCACATTTGCTTCTATAAGCACTTGGGGCATTAGCATTCTGGAAACATCTTCTGTAGCTCTTTGGGAATCCCAATCCAAAGCAAATGGTATGCCCAGGTGTGTTGCCCAATCCTCAGGAAGCCTAGATTACGGTTCTCTGTTTCCTTAGCTTCACAATACATCCATAGAGGGGAAATAGGTCCAAGATGTCATGTACTTCTCTGTGGACTTCTTCCTTACCCTGATCCTGGCTTGATGCTTTTTTCCCCCCCAGTCCTTTTAGATTTCAGGTATTTTAAAGCATTTAACAAATATTTTGTCTCTCTTTCCTAACTTGTCTTCAATGGGAAATTTTATCTGACTTATCTAGTGGGTCATCATCAGAGGCAGAAGTCTCCCTGGAACTTTTCTCATCTCTCTCTCTTAAATGTTTGTGATCAAAAATTTCAAGCATCACGTAAGTAGAGAGAACAGTGTGAATATCCCCCCATCACCCAGATTTAACCATTATTTAGATTTTGTTACATGTGTGTGGAAATTTTTGCAGTCTATAGAAGAGAAAGTTATAAAGCGAAGCAGTGTCTTGACTTGCAGGTCTCCACTCACCTCTGAAGTGCAGCATGAGAGACGGGGGCCTCTGCCTTGGTTACTGCTCTGCTCAGCTCCTAGCTCAGGGTGTGCCTGGTGCCTCGCTGGTGCGCCGTGAGCTGCTGTTGAATGAATGTGAATTCTCTGAAGAGCCATAGACCGTTGGAGCTAGAAGAGGTCTTAACTTGTCAAAATGAACCTCAGTTTACAGATGGAGATGCTGAGATCCTAAGATTTGAGATTTGCTGTAGGTCACACTGGTGCATAGCAGAGTTAGGCCAAGGCTGCAGCTCAGGGCTTTTTCTACTTTTCTGCACTTCCTCCTCACTATGCTTGCTGGTTTAACCACTTTTTCTTCTTTTCTGATAACACTGAAATTTAAGAGCATTTCATTACGAGTGTGATGATACAATGTGGCATTAAGACATGACAAGGCAAGTTTTATTGGCCATTACAATTTGCCTCAAGTGAGTGGCAAAGCCTTTGACCACTTGAGGCATATGTTAATAGCCCTATAAAACGCATCCTGTATTGCTAGTGCTATTATTGTCTGGCCATTACATTTTTTAAAATTATTGTACAAATACTCCTTCAAACAATTTTCTTTTCTTTTCTTTTTTTTTAACGGGAAAGGTTGGCTTTCTTTTTATGAGAGACAATTCTTCACATGCTAGAGAAAATAGAATTGTCAGGTAACTTGGAAAGAGTACGAGCTTTGGAGTCAGACAGATCTGTGAGCAGGTATTTCCTCTGCTGTTTACCAGCTCTGTGGCATTAGGCAAGTGTCTTAACTTCTCCGAGCCTCAGTTTTCTCCTCTGTCAAATGATAACAATAATATCACTTGTCTTTTAGGATTTATATATTAAAAACACTAAGCATATTGCCTTGAACATAATAAGCAGTTGTTATTGATGATAATGAAAGCAAATGGGAATTTTTTTTCTTTTAACTAGTTGGTTATTTGTAAGATTAAAAATGTTGTTGGTATTTTGATTGTTATTATCAACAGATCATTCTCTTGCAGAGCAGTCTTTCTTTGTTTTCTCTCTAGCCCTCATCCCTTGCAAAATGAGCTGAACAACGTTGGTGGATGCAAGAGGGGCTGACAGAGCAGAGTTTTGATAAGTTCAAAGAGTTTGATAATCTTGGAAACTCTTTGCCATTTCCCTTCCTACTCTGTGCTTCTTGGACTTTGAGCTCTTTGTGGGAGTCTGAGTCTGTGCTTTGACTTTAGCACTATACCTTGTGCTTCGGATAGTTGTGTTTTCTGTTTGATCCTGTCTTTGGCCCCCAGTGCTTTGTGTAGGAACTGGGTGGTGCAGCCATGTTCCTCAAAAGCTGACACAGTCCTGTCACTTGGTGGGGTGATACAGAGCAACAGCAAAAAAATACTTTTTGAATTAAGCAAACAGAAAAATCCATAATTCAAATATGAAGAATGTTAATTTTTGTTTGTTTCTTTTTCTTTTTTTTTTTTTGAGACAGAGTTTTGCTCTGTCGCCCAGGCTAGAGTGCTGTGGCATCAGCCTAGCTCACAGCAACCTCAGACTTCTGGACTCAAGTGATCCTCGTGCCTCAGCCTCCCAGGCAGCTGAGACTACAGGCTCTCACCACTATGCTCCACTAATTTTTTCTATTTTTTGTCACCCAGATAATTTTTTCTATTTTTAGTAGAGACTGGGTCTTGCTCTTGCTCAGGCTGGTCACAAACTCCTGACCTGAAGTGATCCTCCCGCTTCAGCCTCCCAGAATGCTACGATTACAGGTGTGAGCCACCACGCCTGGCCAAGAATGTTAATTTTTCAATGGAAGAGAGTGGATTTAACAAAAACAACTACTGCAACAAGTAAAAGGCTGGGACAGAGAGCAATGACTGAAATCCTTCTGCTGAAGTATATAAGTAAATGAAATAGTGTCACTTTCTAAATGTCTTTGCTCTCCAGGCTTATTGCCGTTGTCATGGGAAATGTGTGCCTGGCGCTGTTCATTCTGAAATAGGAATACGGATAGGTATTTCTCTTTGCCCAAGATGTGTACATTCTAAAGAGCCTGGAGACAATTCCTTGCTGTCTTCCTGAGAAATTAACTTCTGTTTTTCCCTTCCTGTGAGTCAGAGGAGTAATCATCACATGCTCCCCAGTCATGAGTGTATGGAAAGAAACACAGGCTTCATTCAAGGTCTTCACCAATGGGTAGGTTTGATTGGTCATGGAGGGAATTGTCATTGCTTGTGTGCAGCTGTAGTGCATACATTTCTTCAAGTCTGGAGCAAACTTGGCCCCTTTTTCCTGACTAATTTCTTCCCTGACTAATCCACTGAGTAGAATGGCTGATGAGAATAATAGAAGATATTGCTAATTAAGTATTAATCAAATACATTATTATTTAAATGCATTCTCATTTTTTCTCCCAATAATCAATAATCCCATGACATCTGTCCTATTTTTATTCTCATTTCACTGAGGAGAAATTGGTGGGCTCTGAGGGGTTAATTAAGTAACTTGCCCAAGCTCACAATTTTAGGAGGTACAGCCAGGCCTCAAACACAGATGAGTCTGACTGTAGAGGTTGTGTTCTGGTGTTCTTAACCACCATTCTACTCTCTTTTGATATTGTGATTGTCTTCTTGTCTTAAAAATGTTCTTGTCTGTAGTATTATCCTTGTTTTCGTATTATTTGTTGTATACGGGAGCTTCTTTCTTCTTACCCCTGCTCCCAGTTCCTTCCTGATTAATCAGTATGCACATTTTTTTTTTTTACCTGAGCCCCTCTTTCCTCTTGCCATCCCCCAGCCCACCTCGTGTTTGAATAAAGCCCCGTGGAGGACCATTGTGGGCTGCCCATGTGCATAGGCTCATAGGAAGATGCAGTGTGGTGCAGAAGAGTGACAGCTTCTATGGCAGGTCTAGGTTCTTTTTCCTTTCTGCTCCTCCCCTCTGCACCCCACTGTGCTTTTTTTTTTTTCTTTTTTTTTGTCCATTTCTGCTCCTGTATGCCCTTCCATCAACCTCAGAGCCTTTTCCTTTGGCATTTTGTCTGGAGACATTTGTATCTCCTGGCATCTAGGCTGTGGATCCCTAATACTAAATCGATTTTCGAATGTGGGGGAAATGGCTATGATTTAGGTTATGTATTGGGGCTGTTTGAGTTAAGAATTATGTAGAATAATGTTTGGTAAAGGAGGTAGGAGACAGGACGGTGACATAGTCCAGCCTGACTCTTAGATGTGTGATAATAGTTCAGCGTCTCCAGTCTTTCCACCATCTTCCTTAAATCCCTTCCAAAGAAAAATGTGATCATGGAAGGTTGGGGCAGGTAATGGGCTGAAGCTGCTCTCCCTGAGTTCCTTTATTAATTTATTCACTCAGCAGTTACCAGCCTACACTCCTCAAGATCTCTAAATCTCATTGAATCACCAACCCTTTTATTGAAAGCTTTGGAGTCTTTCTTCATAAAAATCCACGGAATATATAACATAGCTTTGCATGCAATTTGAGGAGATTCAAAGACCCTTTGAAGCCCACGTGAAGACCCCCAGCTAGAACCTCTGCCTTTCTCATTTAATCACAGAGTCTCCAAATCAAGGCCTTTTCCATTATAAATAGAGATAGACTCTGATGGAGCTGTGTTCAGCCACGTTCTGTTTGCTCATCACTGAAGCTTTCTGAGATAGTTAAAAAAGAAACAAAGTAACTGTGTAGAATTACTCATGATCAAAAAGATGTCCATAGCAAAGGTGCCATCTTCAAATGTGCTGCTTTCTGAGCCTTGGTGTGAAAGGTATCTAAAATATTTTATGGGAAATTTAAATCCCTTGATTGAAACAAATATTCA
>RJWJ010036880.1:0-15826 GCA_004363605.1 Indri indri | reverse complement strand
TTTTGAGGGTTGTGCCTAGTCCTGAGAGTCAATGCTATCCTCCTGCCCCCACCGGGCCCTAACAATCACGTCGTAATCTCGTGATCATAGCTATCGTAGGAACACCCAAGAGGATAGGGGGAGAGAGTTTGAATGAGATCAGGTGGGACCATAAATGTCAGAATGAGGTGGAGGGCTAGAGAGGCCCCAAGCCCAGGAGCATGAGCAAAGCTGAGGGACGCTTCCGCTAATGCTGCAGGCTGATGCGCACCTGACGTCCCCAACCTTTTCTGAGTGCTCCGGCCTCTGGCACCCAGTCACCAGTGCCATGCCTGACAGTGTGACTTTGCACGAGGAGATGTGACAATTACCCCTCTGCTCCTGCTTGGCCTGGCTTTTGTGTAATCTCATTGGAAATAGAGCCAACTATCCTCGAGAGGCCAAAGAAATCTCAGGATGTACATCCCGCAGAGGTAGGATAATTTATGGTTCGCAACTCTCCAGATTTATTTATTATATTTTCTAAAGTGGAGATACTGTTTGTACTTCCTCCTGTGAAATGTGCACCTACTTGGGTGACTTCCTTCACCCACTTAGTTGGTTTGCCTCTCTGGGTCTGCGCCATCTGAGGGATGTCGCCATCTGCAGGATGTCGTCTCCATCAGATGGGGCAGGATCAGAGTTTGGGAGTCAGGAATGTTGTTGTCTGGCTTTGCTCAAGTCCTGCTTTTGCATTCATTTCTGTTCCTTTTATACAATGAAAGACCTGAAATAGAGGCTTTGTCTGCCTGTAGGACAGCTGTGAGGAAGTCCCTGAGGGAGGTGTGTTGACAGGAGCCAGGCTGGCTCTGCGCCAATTCCTTGTCTAAGACACTCGTGGGAAGTCATTGTGAGGTGAGGACAGGCTAGTCCGGGGAGGAGGCAGAGGTGACCCTGGAACCCCAGCCTGCACCTCTGCCACCATTTTCTTCTCCCCCCGAGTCTCTGCCAGGGGATTCCCTGCTTCCAGATACGTGTGACGGATTCTGTGCCTGGTGGAGTCTTGTCCCCTCAGACTCTTATGGCTGGGGCAGATCCACCTTCAGAGGATCCTTGTGCCAGATCCAACTGTTCTTGTTATATTAACAATGGCTGGATACTTTCCCCGGATGGACCTTGTATATAAGGCCATGGCTGAGCACGATGGCTCACACCTGTAATCCTGGCACTTTGGAAGGCTGAGGTGGGAGGATCCCTTGAGGCCAGGAGTTCGAGACCAGCCTGGGCAACATATCTCTACAAAAAAAATTAAAAATTAGCAAAAATAAATGATTCGTCTGGACAAGGTGGTGCAGACCTATAGTCCCAGCTACTTGGGAGACTGAGGCGAAAGATCCCTTGAGCCCAGGAGTTTGAGGCTGCAGTGAGCTATGATCACACCACTGTATTCCAGCCTGGGTGACAGAGCAAGACCCTGTCTCAAAAGAAAATAAAAAGTAAGACTCTATCTCAAATAAAAAAAAAAAAAAAGAGAAGAAGGATTGGCAGGACTCTGTAACCTTTGGGTGAGGTCTAGAATTACCCTTGCCGAGTGAGGCGAGTGAACAACTGTACCGTGCTGGTTCTTTATGGATGTTGATTTATTGTATTTCTCACCATAACCCTGTGAGGGGGACACAGTGGAGCCGGGATCTGAACCCGGTATTTCTACCTCCACAGTCTGCTAAATCCTATGCGTCTGTGAGCTTATTCGAGAGCCCTTGAATCAGAAGTGGTGGGGGCTGGTGCCCCGAGGGTTGTGCTGGGGCTTGCTGAGCCAGCATCCATGACTGCATTTCTCCTACTGGGCCTCCAGTCTGGTGTGGCTCCAGGAGACACGGGGTACACACTCATCTCGTCCTTGACATTTCTCTATCCTGCTGATAACCAACTGTGAGAGAACCACAGCGCTGACCGAAACTTCTAGAGTTTGCTTGCTTGTCAATTTCCCCCTCATTTCATTTCCTGACTTGTAAACAGACAGGGTGAGAGCAGGTGACCAGCATGTGTGACAAGCAAAGACCTCTGCTGTGCTCAGCACATCCTGTTATTGTAGATCTCAAGTCCTGCTCGGGTGTCTACCATCATATTTTCCCTCCTTTTCCTGAGACTGTGGTCAGGGGAGTGATTGGATTTGTGGGGATAAAAATTTAAATTTGGGCTGGGCAAGGTAGCTCAATGGGAAAGAAATTGGTAAAAGGTAGTGCATACTTTTATTTTTCTTATCGATTCTAATATTGCCTTGGAATTCACCAAGCTCAAAACTTTCTTTTAGGTTAAGTGTGGTGGCTAAGGCCTGTAATCCTAGCACTCTGGGAGGCCGAGGCGGGAGGATCGCTTGAGCCAGGAGTTTGAGACCAGCCTAAGCAAGAGCGAGACCCCATCTCTACAAAAAATAGAAAAATTTGCTGGGCCAGGTGGCATGTGCCTATAGTCCCAGCTCCTTGGGAGGCTGAGGCAGGAAGATTGCTGGAGCCCAGGAGTTTGAGGTTGCTGTGAGATATGATGAGCACTGCACTCTAGCCTGGGGGACACAGCAAGACCCTGTCTCAAAAAAAAAAAACCTTAAATTTTTCACCGTGAGTGTCAATGTGGTGCAGATGGAAAATCATGAGACTTGGAACCAGCACTGGATTTAAATTCTAGTTCTAACAGCAAGTTTCAGTTTCCCATCTTTACCTGGACATAAATAAAAATATTATTGAACTCTATTGTGGTGCTCAGAGGGAACAGCATGGGATAAATGTGGTAAGTTATTGAGAATGTGGGATTCAGTCAGATTTAGAGAGACAAGCCAAACCCCATTGGGGATGCCCATTTTGGGGAAGCGTAGCCATAATGAGTGAGCATGATCGTGTACTTATCTCCACACTATCCCCAGAGTTTGCTGGGCTGGACAAATTCCCTGGATATGGCTGTCACCATCTTCTGGCTAGTGCTGCCTGGAAGCCTGCCAATAGCACTCCTGGTGACCTTCCTGTGCAACCTACAAACTCTTCTTATCACACAGGCCCCCTGTTATGATATGGACCAGCGCAAAAGTGGGCACTCCAGAGTTATTTCTCCCCACTGAGACAAGTATGATTGAGCGCATATCCTTGTTCTGTTTACTGGAGAAACAGACTGATTAACTGGCATGAGATGCTGAAACATGAAACTTACACTATCATTAGAAAAAAAAAATCAGTTCTAACCACAAAGGCAGTGAAAGTAAGTTTGAAAGCATAATGCAGCATGGTGGAAAGAAGAATATACCAATATTAGTCAATGATTATTGGGTACTTTGCACAGTGTATTTTATTTAATTTTCATAATGAGCCCTATAAACTGGGTGTTAGTATTATCGCCACTGTTATGGATGGGGAAACTGAGGCTTTGAAAGTTGAAATAACTTGTCTCCACAGTTACATAGCTGGTCTGTCTGTAGGGGAGTTAGAATTCAAATCCAGGCAGTCTGACTCTAATGTTTACACTCTCATCTGCTCAGCAATGCTTCTAGGCCCTCCAGGTCTGCTGTTACTGCTCTGAAACCTGGTCAAGTTAGTGATATCACCATCCCACTGGCCACCCAAACTTGGGAGTCATCCTTGACTAGGCTTTCTTTGTCTCCCTCACAGCCACTATTTGTTTAACATGTTTGTGTTTTAGCATGTGCCAGGTAGTGTGTACAATGGCAAATAAGACAGCCAAGAAACCTGCCCAAGCTAAGCCGATCCGAGTCTTCTCTGGAGCTATAAAATTTGGAATCAGATGGAGGAAATATCAGTCTCCTTCTGGTGTTGAAACAGCGGGATGCAGGACTGGGAGCCGTGTGGGGAAATGCAGAGGAACGTAAGCTGAGATTCAGAGAGAATCAGAAATGAGAGATGGACAGGAGACCCTGGCAGCCGTATCGAGCGATTCCAGCTGTTCCTAGGCCAGTTGCATCCTTGTCTTGTTGCATTTATGTTGGCCTTTTGATAGTTTCTACTTTCTGCTTAATGGTTAGAGTTGTGTTTTCTGTCACTTGCAACCAAACCATTCTCAAATGATACAAACCTAAACAAAAAGGCCCCCACAGTCTCACCCCTAGAGATTTCCCATTTTCTCATTGTGGTGTATAATCTCCTAGTAGCATCTCTTAGAGTACCTGTCTGGCTCTCTATTCCTGGCATGGCCCCTGATTCATGGAGAGTGACCTCCAGTTGCCATGTCAATACCACTCGTTCCTACCCACCTGGCCATAGTTTATTAATCCGGATGTTCACTTTTGGCCCATGTTGGGCCAATCAGAAACCTTCTTCAAATTTTACATTTGGACTATAAAGACATGGGGCCTAGATGGGAATCATTTCATCAAAGCTGTAGAGGAAGAAGTTCCTCAAATTCATCATTGAGAAGGATCCTGGCGTTATTCTTGCTCTTTATCTGACCATATCTTGAAAGCACAACTCCTCTTCCAAAGTCCAGAGTGCTAACTGTTACATGATGGTTTCCAACTCTTCCTTCAATTTCATGAGATATTCCAGTGTTTTTCCAATAAATTCATCTCTCGTTTTTTTTTTTTCTTAAGTTAGCCTAGGTCGGCTTTAGTTTCTTACAAACAAAAGAACTTTAACTCTTAAAATGTGTGTGCAAGCACAATATATAACATATAATATATAATAAAAATAAGGTCATACTCCATAAACTATTTTAAATATATCATGGACATTTTTCAAAGCCAATCAATATTATTTATTTGTAATAATACAATATCGTATATATGTCTTATTTATTTAGCCTACTTCTTATTTTTGGTCATTTAGGGGGTTTAAATTTTTTTTTTTTTTGAGACAGAGTCTTGCTCTCTTGCCTGGGCTAGAGTGCTGTTGTGTCAGCCTCGCTCACAGCAACCTCAAACTCCTGGGCTCAAGCGATCCTACCTCAGCCTCCCAAGTAGCTGGAACTACAGGCACCCACCACGATGCCTGGCTAACTTTTTCTATTTTTAGTAGAGATGGGGTCTTGCTCTTACTTGGGCTGGTCTCAAACTCCTGAGCTCAAGCAATCCTCCCGCCTCAGCCTCCCGGAGTGCTAGGATTACAGACGTGAGCCACCGCGCCTGGCTTGTTACTGTTTTTATTGTTTTTACTTTATAGAATTGTTTACTTTTATGTAACTTTTAGTCTTTTTTTCTTTCTTTTTTTTTTTTAAGAGACAGGGTCTCATTTTATCACTCAGGCTGGAGTGCAGTGGTGCAAAGATAGCTCACTGTAATCTCCAACTCCTGGGCTCCAGAGATCCTTTTGCCTCAGCCTCCTGAGTAGCTGGGACCACAGGTGCATGCCACCATGCCTGGCCAATTAAAAAAATTTTTTTTGGTAGAGACAGGGTCTTGCTATGTTGCCCAGGCTGCTCACAAACTCCTGGTGTCAAGTGTTCCTCCTTCCTCAGCCACCCAAAGGGCTAGGATTACAGGTGTGAGTCACTGCTCTTGGCCACCTTTAGTCTTACTTAATATTAATCTTTTCCTTTGTGGTTTCTGATTTTTATGTTATGCTTCTAAAGGTTTTTCACATGCCAAGATTACTATGATTTTTTAAACATTTAAATCTATATTTTATCTGAATGCATTTTTGAGTAAAAGTATCAGTTTTTTTCCCCCAAATGGTTGGCCAGTTTATAGTTTTTCCCCAATGGACAGCCACATCATTTATAGAATAATCCCTCCTTTCTTTTGCTGATATGAAACACACTTTTATCATGAACATAAGCCGCATTGTACTATTGTCTGTTTCAGGAATTTCCGTTTCCAACAGCAGCCTCCCATCTTGCTACTCATGACACCAGACTCAACTCTTCTCTGCATTCCTCCTTAAAGAAAACCCATTACACAAAGCATTAATGATCAATGTTTACTTTACCAAATATTATATTTGCTAGGGCAGACTGAGAAGTACCATACCAAAGTACAAGGAAATCAACAAACGCCCGGTCTCATTTGAGCTGAGCTGCCGCCTGAAGGTTCTCATGTGCTCTATGCTTCCTCTCTTGCGTGGGTCTAAGTCCTGATGAGGTTTTCAAATATTCGTTTCACAGTTAAAGTTCAGTTCTCCAGCTCTAGACCCCCGCTCATGGTTCATACACCCTCTTGCCCAAAGGCCTTGGTGGTCAAGAAATCTGGACATCTGAGAAGAGGAGACAAGTTGCCTTTATTGCATCCTTGAGAGATTGCTGGGCTCTGGAGTTAGACTCTCCCACCGTGGCTGGGACAATTGGACCTTCTGACTTATAACAGATCTTCTGCAGTAGCCCTCTGGTAGCTCCAGGCATGTCTGAAGAGACAAGGAGCAACTGTTGCATTTGGATGCTGAATGTCATGACTGCTCTAGAACAGATTTGAGGCAGGTGTTGACCTATGTCATCCCCAAATGAGCCGTGAGCCCCTCTCTCCCTGGACCACCATCACGTCAAGTCTTTTCAGAATACTTCCTCATACGTTAACCTTATTTTCCCCTAATATTTCTGTAAGATAAGTTATGGTTATCTCCAATTTACAGAAAAGATAAAATCAGAAGTTACACAACTAAAACTTAGAAATGGTGGGGCTTGATCAGGAGTTTGGCTGATTAGCCTGGTACGGAATTGTTTAACTTTTCCCCATGAAACAGTTACCATTTCTTCCTCAGCCATTCTGCTCCCCTGTTTGCTTTCTCCCGTATCAAAGTCCTGAACACTGAACAAAGTTCAGTATTTTCCAGGTCAAACTCTGGGCTCTCTGCCCTCTAGTCTCCACATTCTCCAAGCTTATTTTTCAATTAGGCTTTTTTATAGGACTAAGAGTGGGGCTGGAGTTTAGCTTGAAAAGAGACAAGGTCACACTGCTTGAAAGGAACGGGCATGTCCTCTGAGGTTTGCAGTGTAACTTGAACTTTTTGCATTTTCAGGTAGAGAAAGGGGTCAAACAGCCCTGCCAAGCCTGAAGAGTTGGCCAGTGGCCTTATTTCTAAGAGAATTTTTGTGCTTTAGGGCTACTGAAGTGAGGAGTGAATCTTTGGAGTGTATTGGGTTAGTAGAGAGCTTGGTAGAAATGAGAATTGTATTTTTCATAGAGATTTTTATATTCATCAGCACACAACAGTTTATGGTACTTGTTAATAATTTCTAAATTTGCGTGTCAGTAATTCTTTCCAAATTACTTATGTTGCCTTGTATTTTTAATAATTAGATTTGCCAGAGATTTATCTAATTGGCTTTTGTTTTCCTAAGGAAATAGCTCTTGAATTGATTTATCTGTTCTATTCAATTTTATTTTTTAATTAGTTTCCACTTTCATCTTTATTATTTTGATCTTCTTGATTTCTTTAGGGTGGATTTTGTTTAAATTCCTGTCACTGAATGTTAACACATTATTGTTATTCTTTTTTAGTCATAAAAGCATTATTAAATGGCAACATTCCATTAGTATTTATAAGTTGTATTTTCTAAATAATTTGCAATAGTGTTTTAAATTGAGGGGAGAAGAGAGAAGTCTTTTCTAGTTTCCAGTTGGCAGATATTAGAAATCAGGGTGAATTTCGATGACACTTATCAGTAATATTTATATCTGCAAATGCAGAAATGTAGAAATCATCCTCATCCAGCCACCGTATACTTCTTCCTAGAAGCTTCTGAAGAGCTATATGTAAGAAACTCTAATCAGTTGTCGATAACATGCATCTTTTAAAACAAAGGAGATGTTGGTAAAAAGGATACAAAATTTTGGTTAGATAAGATGAATGCATTCTAGGGATCTACTGTACAGCATGGTCAACATAGGAGGCTAAGGCAGGAGGCCAGGAGAGAAAATATGACGGGCCGCAGGTGACAACAATGGGGAAGGAGAGACTAGATTGCATTTGAGAGACATTATATAAGGTAGGATGGATAAGTCTTGGTGATTGATTGTGTGGGTGATTGATTGATTGTGAACATGGCAGATTGCATTTCCAAAGATGGCCCCAACAACATTTCCCATCCACATCAAGAGGCGGAGACTTTCATCACTTCCTTAACTCTGGGTGGGCTCTGAGACTATTCTGACTATGGAAGAAGTAACACTATACCAAATGTAGAGCCAACAGGCCTGGTGTCTTCCACTTCCTGTCTCTCAGAACCCAGCCTCCATGTAAGACATGTGACTATCCTGAGAACAACATGCTTGGAGAAGCCCACACCACTCGGAGAGACCCTACAGAGTGAGATGCTGGGTGAAGAGAAAAGGTCAAGGAGTTCTGAGGTGTCAGACAATGCGAGTGAAGAAGACGTCTTTTTTTTTTTTTTTTGAGACGGAGTCTTGCTCTATTCCCCAGGCTAGAGTGCTGTGGCTCACAGCAACCTCGAATTCCTGGGCTCAAGCGATCCTCCTGCCTCAGCCTCCCGAGGAGCTGGGACTACAGGCACACACCACCATGCCCGGATAATTTTTCCTCTATATATTTTTAGTTGTCCAGCTAATTTCTTTCTATTTTTAGTGGAGACGGGGTCTCGCTCTTGCTTAGGCTGGTCTCGAACTCCTGCCCTCAAGAGATCCTCCCGCCTTGCCCTCCCAGAGTGCTAGGATTATAGGTGTGAGCCACCACGCCCGGCTGAAGAAGACATCTTGAAAGTGGACCCCTACTCCCAGATGTCCCAGCTGATGCCACACGGATCAGAGATAAACTACCTAGCCAAACCCTTCATGAGTTCATGACCCACAAAATCACGAGCAAAATAAATGATTGTTTTAAGCCACTATATTTGGGGGATAATTTGTTTGGCAAATAGATAACCAGAAAGTGAGGGAGGGAGAGAGGGAAGTGTAGAAGCAGTGCCAGGTTTATGGTTTTGGTGGCAGTGCCTTTCTCAGAGATAGAAGATGGTTGAAAAGATGGTAAATACACCTGAGTTTAATTCGTGTGTGAGAAACCCTTGTGGAGTTTCCAGTGGGCACATAAACAATTGGCATAGTAGGCAGAGTGAGATAAGAACCAGACAGAATCCCAGGAACAACAGTATTTAAGGGAGGAGGAAAGGGAGCTTGTTAAGAAGGTCACAAAGGAGAAGCCAGATGCCAGAAGACTGTGGAGACTCAGAACCAAGGGCAGAAAAGGGTCTCAAGAAAGAGAGAAAGGTGAACAATGTCACAGGCTAAAGGAAGCTCAAGTACCCATTGGATTAGCAACTGCAAGAGCAACTTTAGGCAAATGAGGGAGAAGCCAGACCAGTCATCCCACAGTGGGAGGGTGTGCAGGATGTGAAGGCCGGGATGCAGACAATATGTAAGATCGGTTTGACTGCAGGAGAGAAGGGAAAATAGGAATACAGCATATCTTTTTTTGCTTTTATTATTATTGGTACACAGTTATATTTATGGGGTACGGTGTGATATTTTGATGCATGTATACAGTATGTAACAGTCATATCAGGGTTAATTAGCATATCCATCACTGCGAACCTTTATCATTTGTTTGTGTTGGGAACATTTGAAACCCAGTCTTCTAGCTATTTGAAGATTTACAGTATAGCTGGGTGTGGCAGATCACATGTGTAATCCTAGCACTCTAGGAGGCCGAGGTGGGAGGATCACTTGAGGCCACGGGTTTGAGACCAGCCTGAGCAAGAGCAAGACCCTATCTCTACAAAAGAAATAGAAAAATTAGCAGGGCATGGTGGCGTGCACCTATCGTCCCAGCTACTCAGGAGGCTGAGGCAGGAGGATCGCTTGAGCACAGGAGTTGGAGGTTGCAGTGAGCTATGATGATGCCATTGCCCTCTTGCCAGGGTGACAGAGTGAGACCATGTCTCAAAAACAAAAAAAAAAAGAAAGACAGAAAGAAAAAGAAAATTTACAATAATAGTCACTCTGTAGTGCAATAGAACACTAGAATTTATTCCTCCTATGAGATATAGTGTATCTCAAAGAGGACAGAGGTTGATTGAGTGATGCATTTTTTTCTTAAGACGAGGGGGACAAACTTCTTTTTTTTTCTTTTAAAAAATGATTACTTGTGTCAGTTTCTTCTGCTGTTGTTTGATTGTCTTCTGGCTTCTTGCATTGCTGTAAGAGGCACTGGCATCTCCAAGTCCTAAGCCTTTCTCGGGTGGGAATCATTTTGCCTCTTCTTGGCTTCCTCCTACAGGATTCCCACCTTTCTCCTGCCTCGCAGGTCAGCCACCCCTCTTCTGAATCTACATTTCCATTTTTAAAAAGTTACTCATATCTGAATCTACTATAATTTCTTTTACAATTTTCTTTGACTTTGTTGGTTTATGCCTTTTGAAAAACATTCCTTTTACTGTCGTTTTAGTGGGTTTTAAAAATGAAGACAGATGCATATATGTGTTCGATCTGCTTTGTTTAACTGGAATCCCTTACCCATGGGATATTAATGACACCAATTATTTGCCCAGGAAAAAAAAAAGATCATACATTCCCTAGAGCAAAAATCTCCTAGGCCGTATTGTCTGACAGCAGTGGAAAAAGAGAAACGAAAATGGGGACATGAGACATGGTGGGGTTTGCCACGTTGGCTTAACAGGTCTCAGCTGTAGCCTGAAAATAAGGCACAGTGGTTTGCGTGTGAACCAGGGGCTTCTTTTTCTCACAGTCATTTGGTGCTGGCGGCTGCCAAATGGGAACTGTCAAATGTGGCTGACAGTTGGTGACAATGAGAAAGCAGGCCTGAGCCAGGTGTCATTTCCTTCACGGTCTTGTGTCAATCAGCTGCCTGAGCCGGGGACCTAGTCAACCTAAGGCTGGGACCACTCTGGCTAGACATGAGATCTCCAGGGCTTGCTAAAACGCCTAAGGGAGTTTGAGGTCCAGAACGAGGGGAGACAGGGAAGAGGTTGGTGGTAAGGAGGGGAGGAGATGGGTGATGGCGTGGAGAGTTTGCCTTTCTCGTGGCTGAGGGATGAGAGACCTGGTTAGAAACACCGTCTCTCGAGCATCCTAAAGGTTAGCACAGGTCATTCTGGGACCAGAACTACTTGAAAGATCCAGAGGGTTTCCGACCTCTCCAGAAGGAAGAAGGGCTGACCCTAGGTTCACAGGGGGGCAGGGAGAGACCGTTCTGAGCAGGGCCTCTTTCATGTGCTGTGTGAGAGCTTCTGCCGTGCCCTCAGTCAGAAAGGGACTTGAGATTCTGTATCTAAGAGATTCATCACTGTGGGGTACAGAACTCCCCCTACCTGACCCAGCTTTGCATAATTCCGTCTGCAAAACTGAAATGACAACAGAGTGCTCACAGATGTAGAGGTTCTGAGAGGTAAGGATAGCTGTTAAGCTGTGTCACCATCTCACCCCAGGAGATCACTTATAGAGAAACATCAGCAAACTGTAGTCAAGTTCTCAACTTTTCCACCTGGCAAAGGGCTTGGCTCAATTATGGGATGTAAGGCATGGTACTGAGGATGGCAGCCTAGCACCTCTATACTCCAGCATTCCATATGTCCTCCCCTGTAGCTGGCTTACTGAAAGGATGGCATTGTTAATAAGCCAACTATCATTTAAAAAAAGGGAAAAATCATGTACACAATGCCCCTTTGATTGTTTAACCACCTGTGGCTTAACTTGTCTTTAAGTTTGTTTTATAGCACTTGAAAAGTACTGAGCAGACAGAAGAGGGAGTGTAACCCTCCTCCACATCTGCCAGGCCACATTCTGAGAAGTCTGATACAGCCAGCCTAGCAGAGAAAAAACAAACAAACGAAAACAACCAGCTCCCGTTATTATTCTACAATAAAAGCCCAAGCCACTCATCCTTGGGGCTAACACTTCTTTTTTTTTTCATGCCTTGTCTTTTCCTCTCTTGGAAAGTATTTAACGAAATAAACTTCTTGCTTAAAACCTATGCTAATCTTTGAGTCGAGAATTCTTTCTCAGTCCACAGTATGAGCTACCTCCCTAACAGTTACGGACATCACTGAATTGTGCAAGGGGCCATGAGAGAGAGGTGAGAAGCAAGACACAACATACCAAGAAAGCTTAGGGATGCGTTTCATTTCTTCAGCTCCCTCAGTCTCTGGAAAAACAAACCAAACAGGTGCAAATGATCCTAGGCATGAGCAAAGATCCTCAACATCATTAGTCAATAGAGAAATGCAAATCAAAACCACAAAGAGAGACCACATCATTCTCATTAGGATGGCTGTAATTAAAAAGACAGACAATAACAAATGTTGGTGAGGCTTTAGAGAAATTGCAAGCCTCATCTCTTGCTGGAAGGAATGAAAATGGTGCAGCTACTTTGGAACACAGTTTGGCAGTTTCTCAAAATTTTTAATGCAGAATTACCACACAGCCCAATGTAGTAGGCAGGATAATGGTAGGCAGGAGAATACCAAAGGTATCCTGATTCCCAAAACCTGTGAATATGTTACCCTATATGACAGATGGAACTTTGCAGAAGTGAATAAATTAAGGATGTTGAGATGAGATTATCCTGGATCACCTGGACGGGCCCAATGTCATCACAGGGGTCCTTATGAGAGAAAGTGGGGGGTGGACGAGGAGAGTCAGAGGAAGAGATGTGACAACAGAAGCAGAAGTTGGAGTGATGCAGCCACGAGCCAGGGAATGTGGGCAGCTGGAAAAGGCAAGGAACGTGTTCTCCCCTGGGGCCACCAGAAGGAATACAGCTCCACAAGCACCTTGATTTTAGCCTGGAAGATACATTTCGACTTCTGACCTCTAGAACTTTAAGACAATAAATTTGTTTTGTTTAAGCCACTAGATTTGTGATCATTTGTTACAGCAGCAATAGGAAAATAATACACTCAGCAGTTCCACTCCTAGGTATCTACCTGGGAAAAATAAAAGCATATGTGCACACAAAAGCTGATATGTGAATGTTCATAGCAGCATTATTCGTAATAGCCAAAAAGAGGTAATAATCAAAATGTCCATCAACTGGTGAATGGATCAAAAAAAAGTGGTCTATCCATACAATGGAATATTACTTTGCCATAAACAGAAAAAAGTATTGACACATGGATGAACCTCGAGGACATTATGCTTAGTGAAATTAGCCAGTTTCAGAAGGACAAATTCCACTTATATGAAGGACCTAGAGTAGTCAAATTCACAGAGAATCTATTCTACATAATTAGTTCTATAGATTCTGTAGAATTGGTTTGTCCCCCAGAGGCTGGTGGGAGAGGAGAATGGGGAGTTACTGTTCAATGGGTACAGAGTTCCAGTTTTATAAGATGAAAAGAGTTCTGGAGATGGATGATGGTGATGGTTGCACAACAATGTGAATGTACTTAATGCCACTGAACTATACACTTAAAGCTGGTTAAGACGGTAAATTTTAAGCAATGTTTATTTCATTACAGTTTGAAAAATGAAATAGACTAGGTGCGGTGGCCCATGCCTATGATCCCAGCACTGTGGGAGGGCAAGGAGGGAGGATTGCTTGAGGTCAGGAGGTCAAGACCAGTCTGGGCAACATAGTGAGACCCTATCTCTAAAAAAAATTAAAAAATTAGCTGGGCGTGGTGGTGCGTGCCTGTAGTCCTAGCTACTCAGGAGGCTGAGTCAGGAGGTCACTTGAGCCCAGGAGTTCAAGGCCACAGTGAGCTATGATTGTGCCACTGCACTTCAGCCTGTGCGACAAAGCAAGACCTTGTCTCAAAAAAGAAAAAAGAAAAATAAGAAAGAAAAAAAAAGGAAAACAAGAAATGAAGTACTGACACATGCTACAGTATGGATTGAACTTCAAAAACATTATGCTCAGTGAAAAAAGCCAGACACAAATACACACAAATTATATGATTGTTTTTGTATGGGATGTCTAGAAAATGCAAATGCGTAGAGAAAGAAAGTAGATTAATAATCGCCTAGGGCTAGGAGGAAGGGGCATGGCAGGAATGACTGTAAATGAGCACGTTTCTTTTTTGGGTGATGGAAATATTCTAAAATTAGATTGTGGTGATGGGTGCACACCTCTGTAAATATATGAAAATCATTGATCTTAAATGGGTGGATTTTCTGGTATATAAATTATGCTTCAACAAACTGTTAATTACAATTTTTAAAAACGATCTCAGATATAATATTCTTCTAATCCTTAAAGGTTGTTCATGCTTCCATTCTTCCATACTTTTTCGAGGGAAGTAAAGGACAATATATTGACCTTTGTCTCATAGAAACCACATAGCTCTCTCTTGCGCTCAGTAAGAATTCTAACCAATCTGTCACTGACCTTATCCTTAGAGACCTTGCTGTGGAGAGAAATTTATTAATGCTTGTTGAATACCTCATATTTCAAGGAGAGAAAGGGAAAAGCAAAAATATAAAGCAATTTTGGGGTAGCATGAGATGCCTGCTGTTGCTTAGGCAAGATACGGTGACACCCCACATTTTACTTAGAATGAAAAATTAAATGCAGATTATTGGGAACCAGTCTTCTTGTAAAAAAAAAAAAGTTTGAGTAAATCACAATAGTGCATTTCTGTCTTTGCTTAAAGTTCAAAGAAATCAAGAAAATCAGGACAGCTTTTGTGTGTAGGCATGCACACGCACGTGTGTTGGTCAAAAAGAAAATGAACAACGCCTAGCCTTGGTTGAAAGAATATATTTTTGGTAGAGCTTGTCTTTGATGTCCACTGAATATCTTCGAGAGAGTGTAGAAATTGGGGGATTAATTATTGTTTCATAGCCTTTACATTTCAAAGGTGACCCTGGGCTTGAAAATCATAAATCCCAAGTTCAAGATGTAGAGAAAATTATTTGTGTAGCAAAGGAAGTAATGTCAGAAAGCTTCTGACATTTCCCAAGATTGGGTTTGAATCAGGTTGGTCTGCTTTATAAAGATTTGCATGAGTAATATATTTGCTCTTATATTATTCTGAAAGAGGTTTAAAAGAGACTCTTGATTTCCCAACACTTGACATTTTTTTTCATGCCTTTCTATGGACAGGGAGAACTGTGCGTGCAACGTGTATATTGTATGTCAGTAGGTGGTGGATACACCTGTGAGAGCCGTGATTATCTGTGAACAGGAAGCATAGGTAGTCTCCTTGCTGATTTTAGTTACTGTGAAACCCCACGACCAAATGCTGTGTAGAAATGGAAGCCCCAGCCCTTCTCTCAAACTGTGCTGGCTGTTGCCACGAGCGTCCCCTGTCCAACACAGAGCTGCCAGAAGTTGCACTTGGTCCCCTGTCCCTGCATGCCCACCTGACTTACCTGCCGCCACATGTAGGCCTGGGGTTAGTTCACCAAGGATGGGTTCCACTTTATGGGCCAGAGAAAAGCTCAGGGCAGGAAGCTGATTTCTGCAAGAAGTCTTCTCAAAACGGATATGGCTGCTGTTGGCAGCTGCCTCAGCTCTTCCTCTAGAATGGGTTTCTGAGGCACAGAAGGTGGAGGGGGTCTAATATGTCATCACCTTGCTGGTGTCTTTGTTTCTCTGACTGAGGCATCCGTTCTTCATGAAAGCCATGGGGTTCCAACACCCCACCCTGAATTATAAGGGCTAGCTGACAGTATTGCAAAATGTGGCTTCAAATGCAAGGTCAGAGGGGATGTTGGAGACGGACACCAAGGATAAGGTGCGTTGGTCCCACACAGAGCTTCACGGGAGCTGGGGTTGTCATGGCAGAGCCTTTCTCTCTGTGGCTGGTGGTGAAGTCTCGCTGTCATGCCCAGCACCCTCAAGGCTGCATTAACTTCCTCTTAGATGGTGAGGGACCCTTTCCTGGTAGGCATGTTACTAGTTCACAGCCTCATTTTTAAGGTATTAATACAGATTTCTTAAACTTTCTCACCCAAGCTTTCCCTGTTCTGACTTTGCTTTCAATGTGTAGGGGCTTCTGTTCTCTAGCCTGGCTCCAGACAGTG
>RJWJ010036879.1:0-15864 GCA_004363605.1 Indri indri | reverse complement strand
ACATGGACTGGGCAGAGAGAGAGGAAAAGAGCAGTCAGTGCTGCTGAGGTGGAGGTTTGTGTCCAAGTGACTAGCAGGCTGGAGGCGGCATTAGCTGAGAGGGGTGGAGGATGTTTGGAAAAGCAGTTCGGGAGGTCACGATCCCACGAGCGGGTGAAGCTGCAAGAAGGCAGTTGGATATATGAGTCTGGAGTTCAGGGTTGGGTTCCAGGCTGGAGATAAATTTAGGAGTCATCTGTGTGAGGCTGGATGAGCTCACCAAGGAGGTGAATATGGATGGAAAAGAGACAAAAGTGTAAGGCAAAGGACTGAGCCACAGGGACACAAATGTGAGCCCATCGGAAGCTGGGAGGGATGAAGGAGGAAGGACAAAACCCAGGAAAGTGTTGTGTCCAGAGAAAGCAAGTGAGCAGAGAGGGACCACCTAGGGCCCGTGCTGCCGAGGAGTCAGGTGAGAAGAGCACGAAGGTGCTCACCAGTGTATTTGACTGCTGTTCCCACACAGTGGTGGAAGTGAGCACAGATCGGGACGGCGCCGTAGGGATGAAGAGGATGGGAATGGAAGACAGTGAGTACGAACAACTGTTGCAAAGAGTTTTGCGAGGCCAGAGGAGAAATGGTGGAGGGGGAGAGCTGGAAGCAGAAATGAGTAGGGAGGGTTTTTGTTCGAAGTTGTGAAAAAACACATCTGTAGGCTGACGGAGATGACTCAGTACCGAGGGAAATCGAATAATTCAGGGGAGAGAGAGGAGCATTGCTGGGACTCACCCTTGAGTAGGAGAGTGGGAACAGGACACGGAGGACAAATCAGAGGTGACAGATGGGAACACAGAGCGCTCCCCCAGTGACAGGAGAGAGGGTGCACACAGGGCTGGGCGGGCGGATGGCGGGAGCTCTGGAAGATCTCTCGTGAGCCTTCTCTGTTTGCCCAGGGACACAGAAGTCTTGGCCATCAGCCGAAAGCGAGGTTGAAAGAGGAGGTGGTGTTTAAGGAGAGAGGAGAAAGTGAGAAATAGTCGTCTGGGAGAGTGGGAGAGTGAGCCATGGAAATAGAGTACGTCTTCTCGGCACAATTCGAAGCCTACTCATGTTGTCGTCATGAATGCAGCATGAGCCCACTCTAGGACACAGGGGTGCTGCAGGGGAAGAGTGGCCAAGTGAGTCTCTTGCAGTAAGAGAGGGATGAGAGAGTTGAGGGTATAATGCAAGGATTGTTTATAAAGCTAGACGTTGGGATTTACACTTGGTAAAGATGGAAGAGGTTACACGAGAGAGTGAGAAAGTTGGTAATTGAGTGTAGATCCTGGCGAAGGATTATTGAACTAGAGTTCCAGAGAGTGAGCAGGAAACACAGAAAACGGTAAAAGGAAAAGGTGATTGAAAGTGAGTTCATGGGAGGGGTTGCAATGAATGGGAAGGACAAGAGCTAAACTTTGCTTCTTAATCTTTAATGTGCGTATAAATCCCCTGACGTTCTTGTTAGGATGCACGTTTTGAATGCGTTAAGTTTACGTGGGCAGAGCATAGAATTCTACATTGCTGTCAAGCTCCAAAGTGACATTGATCGATGCTGTTGGTCCAGGGATCTCATTTTAAAAGACGGTCTAGGGTGGCATTTCTCAACCCTAGCAGTAAATTACAACCCTTGGGGAGTTTAAAAAATAGTGACTCCAGATCAGTGTATAGAAGTTTCTATGAGTTGGATTTGGATTCTCTGGGTTGAATTTAGAACTGATGGATTATAAATGTTCTCCAAGTTATTCTGTTGTGAAGCCGGGGTTGACAACCTCTGGCCTAGAATGTGTGACCTTAAAGGTCAAGGTCATTGCATGAGGGAGGGTCACGGAACTGAGGGGCCAAAATGTTGGGGGAAGTGTCATCTTCGTGGTTATTAAAATCATCAGAAATTATGTTTTAGAGAAAGTGACGATAAGCCCAGAGGTCTGTAAACAACTACCAAAGAACGCAGAAATTGGCAATGGCATGAGACGCAAAGCAAAGGCGTTGAGAGAGAATGGTCTGGAATGGACCATGCTGAGCAAGGAGGACACTCACCCACCCCCCAGGCCCAGTGATATGGCGGATTTGGGAAATCTAACATCCACCGCTTGAGAAGATGCCAGAAGAAACAGCAGCATCAAAGATACCTAGTTTTTTTGGCAGCAAGGCAGCCAGGAAGGGTTTCAGGACTTCTCAAGATGGTGGCGTGCAGCGCCTGGAGTTCGGTGCAGGAGGTCAGGGAAGGCCTGCAGTCCTGACCTGAGCCTCGCGTGGCGATGGTGGACTCAGAACAGAGGGCTGTGGCCCGGCCGGCAGTGCTGGGGTGTAGGGAATTTGCTGGAAGCTGAGGGAGTCCTGGGCTCCCCTCTGCATTCCTCCAGCCATTTTCTAGCTGTAGAACCCTCTGTTTCTTTGAACAAAGGCATGCAAGCAAACCCAATGTGGAAAACAGATAAAAGCAAAACTTCTGTGATTGAAATGGTAGTTGGGAGAGAAGGATAGCGCCTGTCCCTGTGAGAGGGCCGCCACAGCACTTCTGGGTCTATGCATGGGTCCTCGAGACTCAGGTCAGAACCACTGCTCCAACACTGGCCGGAGATACCTGAGCAAAATGTGGAGTTATGCATTAAAAAGTAAATATCATACACCCAGTGATCATGTAAGTCTTTTTTAAATGTTTTGTCAACCAAGCAGATTGAACTCTTTCTTCCAATGTATTAAACTCTTCATATTCACAAGTGGTTTGTAATATCCCTGGGACCTTTTTATATCATTTATGATGAGGATAACATCACTGTTGTTAAGCTGATATTGTTTGCACAGAAGAAACCATGGTTTTGAACAGCCATAACTTAAGTCAGGCTTTCCAGAAGCAAACCATGAGCCAATGGTATGAATGCCAGTAGTTTTTTAAGAAAGAGCTTCCAAGAAGAATCCTGTAAAGTAGGCAGAGAAAGTGGAAGAAAAAAGAAGCCAAGAACAAGCTGAGTATCCCTTATCCAAAATACTTGGGGCCAGAAGTAGTTCAGATTGCAGATCTTGGAAGATTTGCTTGTACCTAATGAGGTGTCTGGGAGGTGGGACCCAAGTTTAAACACAGATTTCATTTATGTTTCATATGTACCTTATACACATAGCCTGAAGGTAATTTTATACAATATTTTTACTTCGATTTATTTTTAGGAGAGGGTCTCATTGTATCACCCAGGCTGGACTGCAGTGGCATGATCATAGCTCACTGCAATTTCTGACTCCTGGGCTCAAATGATCCCACCAAGTAGCTGAGACTATGCCTGGCTAATTTATTTTTCTTTTGGTAGATATGGGGTCTCGCTATGTTGCCCTAGCTGGTCTTGAATTCCTGGCATCGAGCAATCCTCCCACCTTGGCCTCCCAAAGCACCGGAATTACAGGCATGAGCCATCATGCCTGGCCTTATACAATATTTTTAATAACTTTGTACATGAAACAGAGTTCGTGTCCATTGAACCATCAGAAAGCAAAGTCATCACCATCTCAGCCACCAATGTGCACAGTCTGTGGTTAGTTGGCATCACCATCATCCCTTGGGGACTCTGCACAAACTGTGTGTGCCTGCATTTTGACTGCACCCAGTCACATGGGGTCAGGTGTGGAATTTTTCACTCGTGACGTCAGGCCATTTTGGACCATTTTAGATTTCGGATCTTCAGATTAAGGATGTCCTCCACCTGTATGTAACAGTGGAAACTCAGGTGAAGTCTCAAGGATGTAGCTTCAGCCTGATCCCCACGGGGGACCTCTGGAGAGTTACAGCTTAGATTCTGACCCAGTGGTGCTGAAGCCATATTTCCACAGCTGTTAGTCAGTAGCTAACGGGGAAGTTGGGAATTCACAGGCAAAGAGATTCCATGAGTACAAGAGCCATGTCCTTCAAAGAAGAGGGGTGGTATGGGTTCTTGAAAGAAAAGCACACTGAGCAAAAAAAAATGTAGAAGGGACCTAAGACCAACTTAGGAGAGCTCCACAGGGACTTCTATGAGTAGAAAGCTTTTTCTAGAATTGCATTGGTAACCTAGGTAAAGATTAGTTTCAAAAACTATTAATGTCAACTTTCAATTATTGTCAAGATTTCTAATAGCATACATTTTTGCTCCTTTCTCCTGTGCACTTCCAACAATATCATATTACCACACACAGGGCCAGACTTCTAGAAAATCCAGGTCAAGTGAGTATGCGTATATATATCAGATACATCCAGCCATGACCCTGACTAAATGCGGTCTATGTTTGAAAACAACGTGCATATTTTAAAAACCCACTGTTTTAGATGGATTCCATTCTCTTTCTCGCTACCATGAGTGCAAATGTCAAGAATGTTTAGCTATTTTGAAATTTCCATCATTATAAACAGTTGCCTTACTCTGCAATCTCATCCGTTTCTGTATTTCAGGACTGTTGTTGATTTTTGTTTTTCTGTTTAAACGTTTGCCTCTCTCCCAAGGATTAGAGGAGAGCATTATTTGAGAGTTCCCGTGTTAAATGTAATTTAGAGCGTGCGATGTCAAACCCACTGACAGATTTAGAGATTAATTTTTAGACCTCTTGTGGTGCTGGAGAAGCTCCTTAAGGTTTTGAAAATGGCAACAATATTGACTCCCAAGCACTAAAGGTTACTTGTATCCACATTCACCCTAATGCAAAAGGATAGTTTAAGTGTGGTAAATATCAATGTTGTTTTGCTTTATGGAAAAACCTGTACGTAGAAAAAAAAAAAAAAAGTAACTGCCAGGATAAGACATACTTTATCTTCCAGAAGGACAGGTTATATGGGTATATTTTCCTTTTTTTATTCAGCAAGTAGAACATCACTGTTGCTACACTGATATGATTTGCTTAGAAATAAATTCAATAGTTTTTAACAGTCATGCCGTAGGTCAGGGTCCCCAAAAGCAAACCACAGAGCCAAAGATTTGAGTGCTAGAGAAATACAAATGGAGACGTTTGATTATGACTTATAAACTATTCCGATTGTATTAAGGGTGGGCAGAAAAACTTTCTTTTTCCCAAATATTTTGGCTTAGACGCATCTCCAAATATGTGTTTTGCTACATTTTAAAGTTGGTACATTTGGGGGATATTTAATCCACATGTTTCAGTGAGGCTACACGTAAATCATCCGAATGTTATTTCATTCCAGCTACATGATGTCTAAAATGCCTTCTGAGCTTTCTCAAATAGTTTTTATGTTCTTTCCCGCGAAACAGCAGGTAAGTTGCCAAGAGTAAACAAATCAAATAGCGAAAGGTTTGCGTTCAGTCTGAAATGCTTATCCTATTATTTTTGATTGGGTTCTGAACTTGGCAGTGCACATCGTGGGTTCCTGCCTGCAGGGCAAAGTGAAAACAATTTGAACACTGTATTTCCCAATTGGTTCATTGACATTTGAGAATAATGTAGAACAGACAGAATCAGCACGTTTGGCAGGTGAGTGATAGTTAACACGACTTCGGAAAGTTACTTCCCACTAGTAACTTGCAGAAGTTCATAGCATGGAACAGCATTGTATATATTAAAAAAACACAGGTTAAGACAGACAGCCATCAAGAGATCCACGGTGGGGATTTATCTATTTTTCTTGCGCATCTTTAGGTGGAATGGTTGAAAAATGAAGACATAATCGATCCCGTTGAAGATCGGAATTTTTATATTACTATCGATCACAACCTCATCATAAAGCAGGCCCGCCTCTCAGATACTGCAAATTATACCTGTGTCGCCAAAAACATCGTTGCCAAGAGGAAAAGTACAACGGCTACTGTCATAGTCTACGGTGAGTGAGCTTTCCGGGTGTCAATCTGGTTCATGGCTAACTGCAGTTTCTCACTGGTGTTGGTATTTTAATTCTAAAATATCAAGTTCAAGGCCCATTTTTGATCTCCATTGCCTCTCACGGGGACAGTGAGGTTTTGTTGTTATTTTAAGAAGGACAGCAACTATTTTTTGTGGTATCTGAGTTATATCTCAATTTATTTATTTTAGATATATTTTATTTCCTTGATAACTTGTAAGAAAGACTAGGTTTGGACGTTTCTTGACCTTTATGAGTCAACTTCTGGGCAAGTGAAGAAGCCTATTTGAGCGCCTGCTGTTTCCTAAAGCCCTCCCCCGGCCAGGACCTGCACCACCAAGATCTAGCTTGAGTGCTGGAGGTGCAAATGCGTAAAGCAGCCCACTGCTGCTTCTGTGGATGAGGCTCCGTCCAGTGATTGCAGACCCTCAGGACAGCTGGAGCTGGCCTGTTCCCCAACACATCAGAGGAATTTTAACTTCCTAGAGCTTGCTCTACTCATTGCACCAGAGGCATGCAGAGTAAAGACAAGGGCTGCCTTACTTAGCCAAGTGGCCCTGATCCTAACAATATGGCGTAGTCGCACAAAATGCCTTCTCAGGAAGGTTCTACCTACTCCCTGTGCTTTGAAATCCGCCTCATCTCTAAGCTCATCATTCTCTGGAGGTACCAATTTCATACCCCATTTTGATGGGGCATAGATGCTTTTATCTCTCTGCGAAATTTAGCACTCAGTTGTTTTCTAGCGATTTCACGAGTAATTTCATCTCCCCAGCTCAGCTCCTTTGTAGACCAAGAATCTGGTTTATATATATTCTCACGTTGTTAGACATAGAATAGGTCCTCGTATTATTGATGATTCATTCGCTCAGAGGAAACCACACAACCCTGAGAAGTATCTTTAGGTTATGCTACTTCCAGAATGATGTGCCCGTGTCTACCATGTCTTAGGACATAACTAAGCTTTTCATCACTGTCTTAGTGTTACACGATATTCCAGGAGCCGTGGTGTCTGATTGACTTTGAAGGAAGGACAGTCACTGGCAAGCATATGGTTCATCGCACAGTCATGTGCCCCTTAATGATGGGGATACATGCTGAGAAGAGTGTCATTGGGTAGTTTCATCATTGTGCAAATATCATAGAGTGTACCTCATGTGAACCCAGATGGTCTAGCCGTCTACACACTTAGGCTATATGGTCTAGCCCATTGTCCTATGCTACAAACCTGTACAGCATGTTGCTGTACTCAATACTGTAGGCAATTGTAACACACTAGTATTTGTGTATCTAAACATAGAAGAGGTACTATAAAAATAGGTGTAAAAGATAAAAAATCGTACACCCGTATAGGGCAGTTACCACTAGTGGAGCTTGTGGGACTGGAAGTTGGTCTGGCTGAGTTGTTGAGTGGGGAGTGAGGGTGATGGCCTGGGACATTACTGTATAGCACTGTAGACTTCGTAAACACTACACTTAGGCTACCCTAAATTTATTTTTTTAAAGAAAGTAATTACACTACAGCGTTACAATGGCTGTATGTCACTAGGTGATAGACTTTTTCAGCTCCATTATAATATTACGAGACCACCATCACTTATGGGGTCTGCCCTTGACTGAAATGTTACTCAGCACATGACTCTGCTTACTGCAGATAGTACTGAAAGAGTTAGGAATAGGGTATCCCAAAATATGCTGCTCTGGCAGGGATATGGACTATTTTTTTAGAGTTAAAAGTACTTGAAAAACAGCAGGTACAAGATCCCTCTGACATTGCTTCTATAAAAAGCAGGAGAGGAAATTCCTAAGTGAAAGATGTCCTCTCTATGCTAGAAAGAAAGTAACATTCTTAGCATCAAAGACAGGAATTTGAGATTTAGGGGAAGTTGAGACCGAGAGAATTCTTTTTTTTTTTTTTTTTTGGAGACAGAAGTCTGTCTCTATTGCCCAGGCTAGAGTGCACTGGCATCGTCATAGCTCACTGCAACCTCCAACTCCTGGGCTCAAGTGATCCTCCTGCCTCAGTCTCCCAAGTAGCAGGGACTACAGCTGTCCACCAGCATGGCCAGCTAATTTTTCTATTTTTTGTAGAGATGGGGTCTCAGTTTTGCTTAGGCTGATCTTGAACTCCTGAGCTCAAGCAATCCTCCCTCCTCAGCTTCCCAGAGTGCTAGGATTATAGGCCTGAGCCACCGCACCCAGCCAAACGAGAATTCTTTACAGATCTTATTAAAATAACTCACAATCTTCTCTTAGCCTTACCACATAATATAGTTAACTTTTTCACAATTAACTACTCTTTGTCCAATTCAATATATGGGTGTTCAACTCTAACTTCATCTCTGGGAGTTCATTTCCTTATGAAATCTCCTGTGCCATGTAAAACTCACATTAAGTGAATTTGTATGCTTTTCTCCTGTTGATATATCTTATGCCAATTTAATTCTCACACCCATTTGAAAAAAATCCTAAGAGGGGAGAAGTAAAATTTTGCCTCCCCTCTTCAATTCCATTCAGATGGATGTGTGCTTATGAGAAGAGAAAAAAACACTACAGTATTCCAAAGGATGAATGTAGTGATGCTTTGAAATTGTCATTTTAATTACAGGACAGATGCATACATTTTTTTTAATCCTCTAATTACTCTGAGGTTTAATTTCCCAGTCCAGAAAATGGCTATGTTGAATTGTAAGCAGTTGCCCTTCTTAAGTCACAATAAAATGATTCCTACTTTTTATCTCTTTTGAAATGGCCTGAAATTGATTAACAGCATTTGAAATGCAAAGAAGAAACGGGGTACCAGCATGTACCAGTCATAAATAACTAATGAAGGCAGACTATATATAGATGTATTATATAGATGTTTAATACACACGCAAACCCCTTCCTATCTGTAGTATGCTTTCAATATCCATAAATGCAAGCAGTATATTTTCTTTACAAAAGATCAAACACAAATAAGTATTTAGAGTAATGAAAACAGCATTGGACTAAGGGTGAGGAATCTTGGGTTCTAGGATTAGTTCTGCCACAAACCGATCTCAGATGATCTTTTAAACAGGATTTTCTGAGCTCTTGTCTCTTTCTCTATAAAAATGAAAGGAGGTAAGTCTAGGATCTTCAAAGACCTTCCTGTCTCTCAAAGTTTCTGATTATTCATTTCTCATTAAAATGCTAGAAGGGAAGTACATATATCCTAAACCACAGATATGAGCTTACCAGTGTGCTAATAAGCAGTTTATACTGACATTTCAATTGACATGTGGAGTTTTGTAAAGTTGAGTAGGTTAAGTTGCTTTTTGGAACACTAACTGAAACCCTACCTGTCAACCATCTCCTTGTCCTTCACATATAACCTCATAAATAAGTTGTCCAAGGCTCATGGGTTGGCTCACCAGAAGTCCACAGAAAACATAGATTTAACCAGTAGTTCACGTTTACAGTCTGTCCTATATATTTTCGTTAATATCATTTTTAGATTGCAATTATAATGTATCCATTAGAGAATTTGGAAAAGACAGAAAAGGTCAAAGAAGAAAATACCTATAATTCTGTCATCCAGAGATAGCATTTTAAAAAATTGATATGTACACTACTATTATTTTCTAGGTATTGATAGTATTTAAAAATAAAGGATATACATAATTATTATAATTATAATAATTATAATAATAATGTATATGTGCTTATAAATTTAAAATAATATATACATGTACATTACTGTGTTATACTTTGTCAGCTTTGTCAAAGATTAGATTACCATATGCAGATGGTTCCATCTCTGGATTCTCAGTCCTAGTCCAGAGGTCAATGTCTCTGTTCTTGTGCCAGTACCATGCTGTTTTAGTTACTATAGCCTGATAGTACAACTTGAAGTCTGGTAGACAATGTATACATATACATTACTCTGAATTAAAACATAACATTGAAATATTCATGTATTATTAAGTAGCCTTCAACAGCATAATTTTTAATGGCTGTCTAGGAGTCAATCATATGAATGTATTTGGTTTACTTTACCATTTTCTTGTTTTGAACATTACAGTTGTAATTATTAATCTTTATGTAAAAAAAAGCTCTGCTGTGAAACATACCTTTTCTGTGTCTGTAAATTTAACATATTCATGATTATTCCCTGTTGGATAGAGATGTTGAGCAAATGATGTGCACGTACAGTATTTGCGTCTATTGAATGAATAACACCCTTCGTTAGTATCAGGAGCAGATGCATATATTGTTTCATGTTTTAACTGCTAACAAATAATTTTTGTTAGAAATTTCTTAATTATAATAATTGCATAGACTCACATTATTAAAGTTCTAAAAAAAAAAAAATCTGTATTTTCTAGAGCATGATCTCCAGAGGTGAATAGTGTGCATGGCATTAATAGGTTTTGCAATCATACATACACTGACTCCATCAAACATCATAATTAGTCTTTATACACAAAATAGGGGCCCATTTCCATTACATCAGCTAAGTGCCAATTCAATCAAATAGCCCATTTGTTCATATTATAACTCCAATATTATAAGATTTTATTTTTTAACCAGGTTCGCTGGCTGTGAAACTGAATAAAAACCCTTAAAATGTTGTCAAGTTTGCATATGCCAAAGAAAAATAATCAATCATCTGTTTTTTAAAAAGGCTAAATGATTCAGTTCCCATGCTGTGGTTCCACTTGCAGGCTTGGCATAAGGATGTAAACATTTATTATTTGAGATAAGCTGTCAAAAGTAATTTTGGGTGCTTGACTAGGTAAGGAGATGTATTTTTCTTAAAAGAATACTGGCCAAGGAAAAGAGAACACAGTCCTATTTACTTTTCTGAGTAGGTGAGTGAATCTCAATAAATAGCTTTTTCTCTGCGTTTAGATTGTTCAGCCATACAATAAAACTTTGGATGAAATAAATGATGTCTATGGTCTCTTCTAGCTTTAAAAGTTTAGATTTTTTTTAATGGTCACTTGGGAGATGACTTTTTGTTTATGAGTGGCATGTGGTTTGTTTGTCTCTGTGTGAATGCACACACGTGTAATCCACGTTTTTATTGTTTGTCTCCTTTCAGTAAATGGTGGCTGGTCCACCTGGACAGAGTGGTCTGTGTGTAACAGCCGCTGTGGACGAGGGTATCAGAAACGTACAAGGACCTGTACCAACCCAGCACCACTCAATGGTGGTGCCTTCTGCGAAGGGCAGAGTGTGCAGAAAATAGCCTGTACTACGTTATGTCCAGGTAAATAAACCAGTCCTCTCAATCCAAATGTCTCTTACCATTCTAGAAATATGTCTTAGAGAATAGATACACAGGCCTTATTCTTGATTTTCACGTATGATAAACATTATGCAAATCTATCCTACACTGAGTGTTTACATTGCTGGGAAATAAAGTTTTTTCCTCCACGAGAGTACTTAATTTTGTTTCCCAAACATGCAAAATATTAAAATGAGGTTGGTGCAAAACTAATTGCGATTTTGGACCATGAATTTTAAATCATTATAACTAGGCTCGAACACATCCTTATTAATCAAAATAGGAACCATCATAATCCGCACATTTTCGCCAACGAGAAATAAGTTTGTTTATTCCCGTAGCGTAAAAATCCGTGCTTTGGGATTTAAGGAATTCTTGGAGAATATTTTCTGCATCCTGCTGGTTGTGGAAGCATTTTCCCTGCAAAAAGTTGTCAAGGTGCTTGAAGAAGGGGTAGTCGGTTGGCAAGAGGTCAGGTGAATACGGGGGAGGAGGCCAAACTTCATAGCCCAATTCGTTCAGCTTTTGAAGCTTTGGTTGTGCGACATGCAGTCGGGTATTGTCGTGGAGAAGAATTGGGCCCCTTCTGTTGACCAATGCCAGCTGCAGGCGTTGAAGTTTTTGGTGCATCTCATAGATTTGCCGAGCATACTTCTCAGATGGAATGGTTTTGCCAGGATTCAGAAAGCTGTAGTGGATCAGACCACTAAACAGTGACCACGACCTTTTTTTAGTGCAAATTTGGCTTCGGGAAGTACCTTGGAGGTGCTTCTTGGTCCAACCACTGAGCTGGTCATCGCTGGTTGTCATAAAATCCACTTTTCGTCGCATGTCACAATCCGATGGAGAAATGGTTCGTTGTCGCGTGCAATAACAGAAGACAACACTTCAAGGCTACGATTTTTTTGATTTTCAGTCAGCTCATGAGGCACCCACTTATTGAGCTTTTTCACCTCTCCAATTTGCTTTAAATGCTGAAAGACTGTAGAATGGTTGACACCGAGTTCTTCTGCAACTTCTGTAGTTGTAGGAGGATCAGCTTCGATGATTGCTCTCAATTGGTCATTGTCAACTTCCAGTGGCCAGCCACTGCCCTCCTCATCTCAAGGCTCTCGTCCCTTTTGCAAAAATTCTTGAACCACCACTGCACTGTATGTTTGTTAGAAATTCCTGGGCCAAATGCATTGTTGATGTTGCAAGTTGTCTCTGCTGCTTTACCACCCATTTTGAACTTGAATAAGAAAATCACTTGAATTTGCTTTTTGTCTAACATCATTTCCATAGTCTAACATACCTATCAAATGAACAGCAAGTAATAGGTCATTGGGAAAAAATCATAAAGCAAGAAATGTGCCTTAAAATGATGTATAACATAACCACATTTGCTTAAGAATGTATTCCAATAGCAAATGGCAAATTTCAACAATGATAAAGCCGCAGTTACTTTTGCACCAACCTAATAGTTTAAAGCAGGATATTAAACACACATGAACACAATTCTTCTATATTATTCAACAGAACTGCTGGAGCCAAGCTTGCAGGTTCTATAATTCAAGGGATTTGAGCAGCATTGAAAGCCACACACTTTAGGAATAACAATGTTCCATCTTCAGAAACCATGAAAATTAATTGGAATTGAAATTTGGAAAATGTTTTCGACTGAAATATTTGATATGTGGTGTCAGTTTCTGGGCAAGGGCAAATAAAACACTTGGAATGAATAAAAAGGAAGGCAAAGCTTTGTTTGTGGCACATAGGATAATGGATTTCGAAAACACAATGCAGTTAGCTCTTCATTAACTGTGCTGGTCGTCTATTTTGTGAGTTGTTTGCAGTGGTACCTATAGCAAGATCGCGCGTCTCTGTCTCTTAGCACCCTCCTCTCCTATCTCATATCCCCATAGCTCTTATCCCTAGGTAAATTGAAGATGTTATTTGCCAAAACCAAAACCCATTAATATGCCTAGTTCTGCAATATATTCCAAAGTTAAACTAAAATTACTTTGAGATAATCCATAAATTTAGTGCACTCATCGGGGTAGCTATAGTGCTGTTCGTTCCCTTGTTTAGATACACAGCCTGCTTGCTTCTCTTTATTTTGCCTAATTTTATTGTGTTTATTCTTTATTAGAACCTTTCTCAGAGATGGGCTAGATAAATGAACTGGATAGAAAAAAATAGTCTACATTTTACATTCCCAAGTGTTGATTTCCAAGTATCAAAATAGTCTTCCACATTGAGCACTTTGAGAGCTTTTATTTGTGGAACAAATTTTGACACTTAGCTAGGCTTAGAATATCAGATTTTATTTTGTACTCTCCTGTATTTTACCTAGGTGCTGACTCTCACAATTTGAGTTTGAGTTGATCAGTTTGAGTTTAAATAGAAGTGTGTGTGTGTGTGTGTGTGTGTGTGTGTGTGTGTGTGTCTGTGTGTCTGTGTGTTTCAGTACACTGGGATGGTCTAAGTCAAAGCAAGCTGCTTGTATAGCCAACTCTGTGTGATTGAAATATTAATGTTTTCATCATTTTATCATGTGGGCATATTTATACCTATATGCAGATTATACATAATATATTTACACAATAATTTAAATATGAAATCCTGTAGATTTTTCAAACTATGTAGACTATTGAAATTGATATTATTTCTATCAATATGTAGATATAAAAGGTTAAGATGGTCCGTAAATGGTCTTTGGCATTGTTTTCCATTGAATCCTAGATACTCATAATTATTTATGTATTTCAGGGAAAATTAAACATTTTTAAACTCTTATTTCAACATTTCTATCCTATCTTTGTGAGAAACTTAAAAGTATACATTTTAAAGTATGACTGAAATTTACTATATTTTTTTTTCAAACTGTGAGATAAGTTGTGTATTTTTAAAATAGAGGTATCTGAGCTCATTATCATTGAAATCACTGACAAGCCAGCCGCCAAATTTAGGAAGAAAGCAAGTCAATTCTAAATGACTGAGTCACAACAAAAATTAGGGACTTCACTAAATATTATTTTTAAAATAAAAGCTAGAAATGGATACATTATCAAACAATGAAATCATCAAATAATAATTAAAAAATAATATAGTCTTTTGGAGACAGCATTGCAGAAAGAAGGTTTCAGCAGAATCAAGCAGTCTGGATGGCAACAGCAGTCCCCAAATTTTTTGGCACCAGGGACTGGTTTCATGGAAGACAATTTTTCCATGGAGAGGGGGAAGGGGATGGCAAGTGATGGGAAGCGGCTCTACATACAGACGAAGGTTCACTCGCTGGCCCACCAATCACCTGCTGCTGCTTGGCCCAGTTCCTAACAGGCCACAGACCAGTACTAGGTTGCAGCCTGGGGGTTGGGGACCACAGGTGTACAGGACGTAAATGATAGATCAGTTGAATGGATGGATGGATGGATGGATGGATGGATGGATGAATGGATGGATGTCTTCCCTGCTGTACCAACCTTTTCTCCCAACTCCCACACAAATTTATTTTTACTGTCTACATGACCCCACGAATGTAGGAAGCTTCAATCCAAAGAGAGACCCCCTAATTTTCAGTTCAAAATCCAGAAGCTTCCCCATGAATAGAAAAAGGGGGCACTACCATGACTACTTTATGTAGCTCTTGGTGACGACTTTGGTTTCTCTGTAGCCCATTAGGCTTCCCTTGGCTTGGTCAGTGAGGGTACAGTCACACACCTATAAGAAAAATCCACAGAACCCAAATGATTTAAAGCACATGCCACTTCCTAGCAGTTAAATGCATGCATGCTTCTTGGTGGGGCATTTTTGTCCATTTTTTGCTTTGTTATGTTGTACTTGAGCTCTGCTCCCTGCACCCCTCAAACAGCTGCTTCCCTCTCTGACCTGTTGCTGCATTTTTTCGTGGCAGTGGATGGCAGGTGGACCTCATGGAGCAAGTGGTCTACCTGTGGGACAGAGTGCACCCACTGGCGCAGGAGGGAGTGCACGGCACCAGCCCCCAAGAACGGAGGCAAGGACTGCGACGGCCTCGTCTTGCAATCCAAGAACTGCACGGATGGGCTTTGCATGCAAAGTAAGTCAGTTTGAGCAAACTGCAGACACTGATGGGACCTGAGGTTGAACCATTTGAATTTCTTTAAAGAGAATATTGGCAACGAAGAATTCTTTGAACAACAAAAAATGCAATGATATAGAAATAGCCTAGCGCTCTCTCTCAAAAATGGGAAAAGCTAATCTTCCAGGAACCAGAATGAAAATAAGTGTGTCCAGTTAACAAATCACACACAGTGTTGCTTTCCCATGGCCAAGGGGTGAGTTAGTCGTTTCCATGGAGGGGCCGCCATTCTTTCCAGACCAAAGAACCACTACTCAGTTTTCTCAGAGTGCACAAAAAAGGATCCTCAACTTCTTAAAGAGTCAAAACATGACTTTCAAAAAATGAATTATTTATTCATAATTCGTGACTGTTACCAAACCAATCTCCATGGAATGTGAAATGTATATAAAGATCATAAATGTTTCTACAGGTAGACATATCAATTTGCAAGAAACGTTTAGTAAGAACATCTTCATAACCCCTTGAAAATTCTGGATTTGTGTTAGAAATTATAACGTGGGTATGATTTAGTTTATTTAAAGGAAATAATGTTAATTAAGACATAGACTTTTCAAATGAGTGCAGAAGATTGGCCCAGGAAAGTAATGAATACTGTAAGCTAAATATTCTCTATTTTTCATGTCTTGTTCCTTAGATTTTTATAATGAGATAGTAGTTTGATTTCCATACTTGCAA
>RJWJ010036878.1:0-15893 GCA_004363605.1 Indri indri | reverse complement strand
CCTTGCTACCTGGGGTGAGGAGATGAGAGCCAAATGGTAATATTTCCTATGTGTCCGGACATTCCAAAGGCAGAGATGAAGAACAATGGGTTCTCTCTCTCTTTATATGCAAGAAAAAGAGAGACAGTGATTCCTCTCCCAGCAGGGAGAAAAAGAATATTAAAAAATAAACAATAATAACTTTCACACTATTGAGACATAATAGAAGGGATCCTATTGTTTTGGAAAGTACACCTGTCTTCAACAAGGACCAGGTAACCCCAGGGATCTGTCTTGGAGAACTAAAGGTGTCACCTTTGATTGGAGCTTCACACCTTTTTGAAATGCAAACAGCTGGAGAGACGGGACTCTAGTCTCCCTGGGTCCTCAGGGCTTAACCTACAGGCTTAGTTGGGACTGTAATTTTTTAGCCTCCTGGGATCAGATCAATTAACTTGGAAAATGGCTTTAGAGCTAATTATCATAGTATGTAAAGAGGAAACTACTTCTGGGGAAGTGAAAGCAAAGTTCTCTTTCTTTAATCATTTACATTTCCATATCTCAGGAGGCTCAGACTTTTTATAGGAACACTGAGAAATCCAAAGAAGTTTTATTTTATCACAAAAGGCAGCTCAATACTTTCCAAAGAAATTAGTTACATTACTGAAATGCTCTTATTGAAAATACTGGGAATAGTAGTCATTGTACCCGGCATTAGTGATCATTCACTAATGGGAAAATAATTGTACTAACTGCTTCATATACACTTGCTTCTCACCAGAATCCTATGAGATAGAGACTACTATTACACAATTTTAGAGATACAAAGCTGAGGTGCACATCAATTATAAAATTTTCCTGAAAATTCACAGCTGGTAATTGTACCTCCTTTTCCCTGAAGAAGTGAAGCTTCTCCAAGTGTCCTCTACTAAGCTGATTGGAGCACACTCCTTTGTAGTGCATGGATAACTTTCTTACTGTGACTTTCTCTCAATTTACAGGACCTCGGTTATTTATGACATTTATTCTGTCAGGATTCCCAGATCCTCTATAAACCTTATCACTGTCCTCTGGATGTACTCCTGTTTTTCAAAATCCTTTTTAAAATGAAGTGCTCCAAGTGCTTTTGTGTTAAGATAAGGAGCTGCATTTTCTTTTCGAAGGTGATTGAGAGGCATTGCAGGGAGTACAACAGGCACATTTGCATTGTGTAAGGTCACTTTCCCTGGACAATGGAGAATGACCTGGACAGGATCCAGCCAGCAGAAGAGAGGGCTCAGCTTGATGGTCATGGAGCCAAGAGATGACAGGCACGTAGAAGAAGGTCTTTGCAGTGTACACTTTCTCCTGTATCAAATGGCTTATAACTCACTGTAATTATTGTAAACAACTTTTCTCCTTTCAACAAATAAGGTCTAATTAATTGTTGGCATGGGTACCATTGATGCCTGAATCCTTCATTTCATATGAACAAAGGGATTTACACTCCCAACCCACACGATGGGCAAGAAAGAAATTCCCCAAGACTGTAGGTGATGCCATTTGGATCTAGTATTTCTGGTAAGTTTAAATAACATTTCCTCACCCTATTATTATTCAACTCAGATGGTTACCATATTGTTTCTGGAAGAGGATGAAATCTGAAAACTATAAAAATGCTATACTGGGAGAAAAGGGTTTTTCTGGTGTACCTGATCACAGATAAATATATCTGTGAGATATATTTTGGCTGCTGCTCTGTCAACATTATAGATGGTTCCCAAGCACCCCAATATCCAAGAATACCAAAAAAGTATCCCCTTTTCTTCTTTAATAAGAATTTACACACACATGTCCATGCAGATGCATAGCATGCACAGTGATTCGTATAGATACATGTAAACAAGTTGGTGTCTGTTCAGACTCACCCTGACATACAAACACACAAGAATACTTATGCGCCAACATATGACTGCAACACACTGTGGCCTTCATGGAGAATTGATGATGTCTACCAGGCCTTTCACGTCATGCCCAAAAGAGGAGAGAGTTTTAATGATTATAAGGTAAGGACAAAACTGGTCATACAGCTTTCAAGCTGAAGAATAAAGTTTAAAGGTTTTAGCATCCAGTTTGGGGAAGAGGGTCTTTTGATGTTTTTATAATTAATATTATTATTATTAATTTTTTTTTTTTTTTTTAGTTTGGAATCACTGTCTTTAGAAACTCTGTGAGGCTAATGCAAAAAAATATTCTTAAACTGGACCTGTTTTTCAGGACTTTTGTGCAGCAAGATGGAGCTAAGATAAAGAAAGGATGGAGCCAGGATAGAACCATGTTGGGGCTACTTAAGGTTGTCTCCACTGTAGTCAAAGGGATGGCTTCTACCTTCTATGTGGTTTAGCCAAGGCAAAGTGGTATATGCTTAATGCAAGTCTTACATGATAAACACCATGTTTTGCCTAGCATGTCTCTAGGAAAGTTGCAGTCACTTGAGATTTGAGGATTTTCCCATCTTCACTTTTCTCCTTTTCCCTAAATTTTTCTCACCCTCCTTCTCATTTAAACACTTGATCTCTTCCCCTGCCCTGGCCTAAGTGCACATGCCACTTTTGGGGACTCAGCTAATGGAGCTGAGCTATTGCCTAAAGAATCCTGGAACCAAGACGTTTGTCTAACTTTTCCTTAGTGATGCAACTAAATTAGGCACATATATTGGCCAATTCAGGCACACACTTGCAAGATGTTTCACATACTGAAAATATGTTGGGGAAATAGCTAAATCACACACTAGTAAAAGGCCGTTATCAATTTTTTCAAAAGAAAACTTTCTAGAAATTTTCTGTAGTAACCAGAAACTTAATTATAAAATGCCTATAAAACCAGAATTAATGTTTACAGGACTTGACAGACCCTGAAGGAGATACTCAGTAACGTTGGGAAAATGAAGTTATGTAACGTAGACTTTGCCAAAGAAAGCAGGGGATGCAATTCATACATTATGAAGAGTTTTTTAAACAGTTCATAATAAATTTTCTAGTCAATGCTTTTATTGAAAAAGATGCTATATGGCTGCTAAAAAAAAGACATTTGAAGAAAGAACAGTTTTGAAATCCAGCCCTGATACTGACTAGTCATGTGACATTGGATAATTCCTCTAAATATTCCATAGTTTCTTTTTTGAAGGAATGTTGATAATTTTTACTTATTAGGTTAGTTATAACAATGAAACATGATCAAGTTTATATACATGTATATAAATTATGTGAAAATCTCAACATGTCATAAATGGTTATTAAACATAAGTGAGTTAGAAAGATGAAATTTTGATGTCTCCTTAATATTAATACTTTGATATTGTTTTCCATTTGGTAGTAAGCCTTAAAAATATTTAAAGACATATTTCATTGAAAGGTGTTATCATCAGTCCCTGAGATTCTTTCCTATGTTTGATCTACCCTACTCTTGAGGCTCTCCACTCTTTTGCAATTCCTTTAATAAATTTTTCATTACCAGAAGTTCTGTTTGGTTTTTCTTTAATGTTTCTTTAGTGAACTTTTCTTCGAGGTCCTGGATTTGTGTGTGTGTGTGTGTGTGTGTGTGTGTGTGTGTGTCTGTGTGTGTGTGGTTTCTTTGTGTTGGGTATCCACTTTCTCTTGCATAACATTGAGTTTTCTTATAATCCATGTTCAAAATTCTTCTTCTGTCAATTCAGTGTCCTGAATTAGGTTGATATCCATTGCTAGAGAGCTGAAGCTATGACTCAGGTGGGGCAAAGGCAATATATGTAACCTAAACATTTACACCCCTGTAATAAGATGAAATGAAATAAAATTTAATTTAGTTTAAACAACATTTAAAGACAACTTTGATCATGGCAAAATGTAACTCCATTATTATATATAAAATAAATTTGACTTGTTGGGAAACAACACGTGAAATTCTGGCACTCACGAGGGTCTATGGAATAAAGGAGGAAACTTTTATTCCGCTTTTATAGAGGAAGGAAACAAATTTGGCTCAGATTCTCATTTTGATATGTTTAAATTAGTGTATACTCCCCCCCTTCAGAAATAATTACTGTACTGCATTTGTACAAAGGATCATGAGTAATATGAACACGATGAAGATTACTCACTTTCCCTCTTTCCTTTCTTTCTGCAGGTCTCAATAAGATTGTATTTATTTGGTATCCCTGGTAAGAAATTCAGAGGGAAATAAATTTTAAACCATTTTTTAAAATCCTTACAAAAAGTCAACTTTTGAAATATTATTTTATTTTAAATAGATAAAATGGTATGTATTTATCATGTACAATGTGAAGTGTTGAAGTGTGTATACATTACTATACACACATTATGAAATGAATAAATCTAGCTAAATAACATTTTTATTACCTCACCTAGTTATAATCTTACCATTTTTCTGGTGAGAACACTTGACATTCACTTCCTAGCATTTTTCAAGAATATGATATATTGTTATTAACTATAGTCACCATGCTGTACAATAGGTCTTTTGAACTTATTCCTCGTACCTAACTGGTATTTTCTATCCTTTGACCAGCATCCTCCCACCCACCTTTAAACACCCTGGACCCTGGTAACCACTATTCTGCTTTCTACTTCCATGAGATTAACTTTTTACATTTTTAGACTCCACATGAGTGAGAGCATGTCATATTTGTCTTTCTGTGCCTAGCTAATTTCACTTAACATAATGTCCTCCACATCATTCATGTTGTGGTATATGAACAAAATTTCTCTTTTGTGGTTGAACAGTATTCCATCATGTATATATACCACATTTTCTGTATCCATTTATCTGTTGATGGACACATAGGTTATTTTGATCTTGATTATTATAAATAATGCTGAAATACACATGGGAGTGCAGATATCTCTACAACCTACTGATTTCATTTCCTTTGGATAGAAGTCCAGTAGTGAAATTGCTGGATCATATGGTAGTCCTATTTTAATTTTTTTAGGAACCTCCATGCTGTTTTCCATAATGGCTGTACTAATTTACATTCCCACCAACAATGTGTAAGGGTTCTCTTTTCTCCACATACTTGACAACAATTTTTTTTTTTATTGTTTGTTGTTTATAGGGGTACAGGTGTTTAGGTTACGTATGATGCCCTTGCCCCCCTTCTCCCCAAGTCCCAGTCCCAAGCGTGTCCATCTCTCGGAGGGTGCGCATTGCACCCTTGACAACAATTTTTATATGCTGTCTTTTTAATAATAGTCATTCTAACTGATGTGTAGTGAAATCTCACTGCTTTTCTAATTTGTGTTTTCTGATGGTTACTTATGTTCAATTTCTTTTCATATGCCTGTTGGGCAGGCTACTTGTATGTCTTCTTTTAAGAAATGTCTCTTTGAGTGCTTGTCAATTTTTAATTGGATTGTTTTCTTACTGTTGAGTTGTTTATGTTCCTTATATGTTTGGGATATTAACACCTACTCAGATGTATAGCTTGCAAATGTTTTCTCTTATTCTGTATGTTGTCTCTTCACTCAGTTGATTATTTTCCTTGCTGTGCAGAATCTTTCTAGCTTAATGTAATCCCATTTGTCTGTTTGCTTTTGTTGCCTGTTCTTTTGGAGTCATAGTTGAAAAATTGTTGCCAGACCAATGTCACAGAAATTTTCCCCTGTGTTTTCTTCTAGTAGTTTCATAGTTTTGGGTCTTATATTTAAGTTTTTAATCCATTTTGGGTTGATTTTTGTATATGGTATGAGATAAGGATTTAATTTTATTTTTCTGCATTCGGATATTCAGTGTTCCCTCAAGGACTATTTATCGAAGAGACTGCCCTTTCCCTGCTGGGTGTCCTTGACACTTTTGTTGAAAATCAGTTGGCTCTAAATGTGTGAATTTATTTCTGTGTTCTCTATTCTGTTCCATTGGCCTATGTGTCTGTTTTTATGCCAGTGCCATGCTGTTTTGGCTATGGTATATTTGTAATATTTTTTCAAGTGAAGAAAATATGATGACTCGACCTTTATGCTTTTCACTCAAGATTGCTTCAGGTATTTGGAGGATTTTTTTTTGGTAGTCCTGTATGAATTTTAGGTTTGATTTTTTTTTTTTTTTATTCCCATAAAGAATGCCACTGGTATTTTGTCGGGGACTATATTGAATATGTATATTGCTTTGGATAATATGATCATTTTAATAATATTAGTTATTTAAATCCATAAACATGGGATATCTTTCCATTTATTTGTATTTTTTCAATTTCTTTTATCAATGTTTTATAGTTTTCAGTGTACAGGTATTTCATCTCCTTAGTTAAACGTTTTCCAAAGTATTTTTTATAGTTATTAAAAATAGGATTCTTTTCTCGATTTCTTTTTCAGAGAGTTTGCTGTTAGTTTAGAAATGCTACTGATTTTTATATGTTGATTGTGCACTGTGCAACTTTACTGAAATTGTTTATTAGTTCTAACTGATTTTTAGTGACATATTTAGGGTTTCTATATGTATAAGATCATGTCACTTGCAAACAGAGACAATTTAACTTCTTCCTTTCCAATTTGAATGTCTTTAATTTCTTTCTCTTGCTTAATTTCTCTGGCTAAAACTTTCAGTACTATGTTGAATTGAAAGGTGAAATGGGCATCCTTTTCTTGTTTCCTTTCTTGGAGGAAAAGCTTTCAAATTTTTCCTGTTAAGTATGATATTAGCTGTGGACTTGTCAAATATGAATTTTATTGTGTTGAGCTACATTTAAACCATGTATTTTATTTCATTAAACCTTGACATCTAATTGTAGCAAGCTTTCCTCATTTATCCTCATTCCTCTTTTCCTATAATTCTGTATTTTTTAAGTTAGACATTAAAAAAAAACTTTAAAAAGTAATTGATCCTTTTATGTAGTTAAGTATAATTACATGACTGTAAATGCTGTATAATAATCTGAGTCCATCTGGTTCTGTGTGTCTTTCTATAACATTTGAGGCATCTATCAAACCAGCCTTTTCTTTTGTGTGTTCCTAAGGGTTGCAAAGATTTAATAAACCCCATCGCTGTTATAAAACAGCAACAATTTGAAATTATAATTTACTCACATAAACAAAAAAGTAATTCAAATGAACATTGAGGTTTCCAAATAGCTCTTCTTAGAGTAGTTTATCTTTCATAAAAGGAATCAAAAGTAATATAATTCTGTTGTTTTTTTTCTCAATTTATTAGACACCATTACATTATGAACTTATTACCTTTCAAGAGAATTTTATCTCAGACTAAAATACTGTCAAAGTAATACAAAGTTCAAGTGGGATTTAAAATTAAAATCATCCATATGAAGGCTACAAGGCTGGTTTCTAAAGAAATGGTTAACAACATACCCTGTCCCTTTAGAAATAGATTTATGACTATACCCTTGTTCTCAACTTTTGCAGGTATGCTAATCAACACCACTTTTATTTGCATAAACTTCAATAAATGTCTAGGATTTATTTCACTCATTTGCTTATCTATTGCACATCAATTGAAAGTCGTTTAGCTTCTATGTAATGTTGCCTAGGGCATAAAAGCACAAAGATACAGTTCCTGCCCTCAGGGGAGTTGTGGAACATATGTAAAGAGGAACTTTTAAAAGATTCGCATAAGAAAGGGGATAACTGCTATGGTAAATACAAAGGATGCTAGAGAAAGGAAACTGTGTTTCTGGAAGGGTCAGGGAACTCTTCCTAGGGGAGGCGGCACACGAACTAAGCCTTAAGGATAACTGGTGAAAGAGAGAGGGTGGACTCCATTTAGGTAAGAAATCATAACAAATACTCTTTACTCTCAGGGGTTTAGCACAATAAAGATTTATTTCTTGCCCTCTTCACATGACACATTCCACCTCACCCACAGGTGAGCTGGAGAGAATGGGGCTGTGGTTCAGCTTCATGCACTAACTCAGGAACCAGGCACCTTCCAGTTGCTGATTTGTCCTTGGCATTCCTGGTCTCTTCCCTCGATCCTGCCTATTGATAAGTGGTTTTAGAGACTGGATCTGGAAGTGGCATGATTCACTTCTGTCCCCACGTAACCATAATGTTTATACCCTCATAATACCCTGAAATTAAAAAAAAAAAACCATATGCACATAATAAACAACCTCATATGTAATATCATTTGAACACTTAATCTGGTTACCTTTTAACCTTCATGAAATTTTAGACCTAGATTTCAAACTTAATAAAGGAGGTGAAGTGTGAAAAAAAAAAAAATTGTCCCAAACTTCCTCCCTCCTGCGGCATATCTAGAAACAAAAGCCAAGGAATTGTAGTTTGGTACTGAGCCAAGGGAAAGAAAGGGGATTGGTTATTGACAAGCACAGGTAGTGCTTCCTACACTTATTGATAACCAGTAGGAATGGATAAGAGGGATCCAACGAGAGGGGCTAGGGCTTGCAAAATACAGAAAAGAGGACAGCGTTGAATGAGGAAATAGGAGTGACGAAGTCACTGTAGGGGAACCAGGACTCGGAAAGTGGCCTCACCATGGGCCTCATCGCTGAGCTTAGATTTGACTGTGCAGGTATTGGGGGCCTCCTGATAATGTTTAAGTAGAGAAATGATGTGGTTAAATTCGAATTTATAGAAGGGAAATGTGATGATAACATGGAGGATGGTTTGGAAAAGAATAAAATGAAGTGGCTCGTGACAGACATTATAGAGAAACATAAATGAGGAATATATAATTCTCGCCCGATGGGGCCTCACTCCATATTTTAAGACTTGCATTTGTACAAAACTGTGACCTTTAAAAGCGCTGTCCTCACTGATCACCTATTGTCTTCAAGGTAAAAGTGTGAGATAACAAGTATGCATTGCTTTCTTTTCATAGAGAAAAAAGTTAATTTTCAGTGGGAGTGATAATATTTTGCCTTAGACAGCTCTCTTCAGAGAGAACAGAGAAGAGATTAAACCCAAATCTTCTTTCTTGCAGCCACCAACTCAAAACAATTTGAAGGACAGAAGATCACAGATCTATGAGGCATTTCGTGAATGCTTAGCAGAGCCACAGTACGTGTTTGCCCTATGAACCTTTGAGGCTTTGGGGAGAAAATCCATGAGTCCATCTAAGGGTACATAAAATACATTATTTCTAAGGCAGTCAAGAATTTTTCTAGAATTGTCATGACAATTTTCATGAGAATTCTCAATTTCATAATTATCTATCAGTTTTAATCACTTAACGAACAATTAAACCAAAATTATCTTTGGCCACATTGGCCACAAATAAAACAGATGACAAACATAAAGTCACAGTCAGGTGAATGTTAATAAATTTCAGACTTTATTTATCAGGAAAGTGAAAAAGTAGGTAGATTTAATCAAGTTAAAAACAAGCAAAAATATATATGTAAGTCAACTAGATAGCCATAATTGTTCCTGGTTTTCTTTGTTTCTCGAGGCATCTGGACAAGATTGTGATGGTTCTGTGTGCTTCTCTACGAACACTCCATAAACCTTGGGGGAAGAGGAGGTGAAATTTCTTGCAGCAAAGGGTACAACCACTGAGAACATTTTTCAAGAATTGTTCCTCTGAGATCAAACACAAACAAAATAATTGACATGGAAACACAGTAAACACTTCCTTTAAGTAGAAGACTAAGATGAGAAACCTTCTATCCCACCACTATTTGTTATTACTCTAGAGAAATTAATTAATGTATTTTAAAAGAAAAACAAATATAGGGTATATTTAAAGAATCAGCAAAACTATCACAATTTGAGGATGGTATATTACTAAAAAAACCTCAAGTGAATAATCTAGGGATCTATTCAAAATGCTACAATAATTCAGTACATAGAAGTGTATAAAATTATTACTCAGAAACCCACAGCCTTCACATGTACAAGCCATGCTAGTGAGAATAGAGAATAGGAAAAAAAATCTCATTTATGATAGCAAAAAATATTATTTACAAAAACCTAGGAGAAATAAAAAAATGTTTAAGGAGTCTATGAGGAAAACTGAAAAATGATACTGATGAATACAAAAGAAATCCTGAAAATATGGATGTATATATAATTAAGAATAAGTGCCTGAAATGTTCCTATGCTCTCTGGGGCAATCATGGAGGCGTAGCCACAAACCTTCTTTCCAGAAGGATCTCTCCAGTCATCTGCAGGGTGCAGTGAGTTAGCAGCCTCTAGCCCCACAACTTCAGGACACTGCAATGTTTGAAGCCAACCCACACTCTTCCCAAGCAGCCTACGTGAGGAAGGTGAGAGTGAACTAATTATCTACTGCTATATAATAAAGTATCCCAAAATGTAGCAGCTTAACTAAATAAGAAACAATTATAATTCTAGTGTATGTGAAATTCGAATGTGGGTTAGCTGGGTGGTCTGACTCAGAATTTCTCATGAGGCTGCTGTCAAATATCAGCTCTGGCTGCTATCATCTGATGATTGACTGGAGCTGGAGGTTCTGCTACCAAGATGGCTCACCCATATATCTGTTGGAAGAAGCTTCAGATGTCGGCTTGGATCTCTCCTCAGGACTGCTTGAGTGTCTTTACAACATGGCGGCTGTCTTTCCCCTCTATAAGCCATCTTTGCTCTGTAAGCTCCCCTTAAACCAAAACTCTCTCAGTAGTAGGACGTTCTGAGGGCTTTCTACTCAATTCTCCTCCCATCTCCATCGTAGGCTAAAGGTTCTCCTTGTCTATGTTTGCCCACTCCCATTAGCCTTTCATAGCAAGACCCCTCACCAAATATCTTTCACACATTTTATTTTGTCTGGATTTCTGCTTCCTAGAGGACTGAACCAACAAATTCAATAATTTAATTCATTAATATTCCATGATCACAATAAAATGTTAGACATGTTTCCTCTAAAATGTATATATACATGAAATAGAAAACAGTAATATAGGATAGAAATTTGAAATACACACATTATCTGTGTTTATCTATGGAGGGTTGTTGAATTTATACAAGTACAGGAGATAATAGCCAGGGAAAGTCTGATTAAGAACTACAAAGGAAAACCTGCCTGATCAAGTAATAATGCATATTATAGTATAAAGCTTCAAATAATTAAAACTAGAAATAATCAGACCAAAGAAACAAAATAGAAAAATAAGAAATAGTTTAAAATAAATATGGAATTTCAGTATATGATAAATTTGAATTCTCTAATTAAAGTAGAAAAACATTTTTTTTTTAACAATTGTGTTTGGAAACAGAACAGTAATATTGACAAAATCTAACATGGTACACCAGTAAAATTTCAAACAGACCAAAATTTTACTTTAAAATAAAACAAAATAAAATATAATGAATTTCCTTTAAAATTTGGAGTAAGAAAGAACTTTCTTACACTAGTTCAAAATGTAGAAGTTATTAAAATTTATAAATTTAATTCCATTGTTATAAAAAATGCTAAATGCCAATGGAAAAAAATCACCATAAGAAATGTCAAAAGCAAAAGTAAAACTGATAGAAAATATTTTCAACTCAGGTTAAACTGAAGTTCAACCACTGAAGTTATCATATTGATTTCCAACAGTTAGAAAACAATTTTAAAAAACCCAAAGCAGGATAAAGAAACACAAACATGTACATGTGCGCACATGAATTACAAATAGCCAGTTCACACGTGAAACCATGTCCATCTTTCTCTTAATGAGAGAAAAGCAACTTAAAAATACACTAAGATACCCTTTCTCATTTATAAGAATTTTGGTGGCAACACTGTGAGAAAACAAGCACTTTCTTACACAGCTGATGAGAATGCAAAATGATTTAACCCTGCAGAAGATAAGTGGGCAATATCTGTCAAAATTTTATTTGCATTTGTCCCCGCAATCCCATTACCGTGGCCCTATCTGACACAATCATCTAGTTATGCACGTGCGTGTACAGGTGTGTCTGTTGCATCATTGCTCATAGACACAAAGCATGACCATCCACTCCAGTGGTCCTCTACAAATGCTCCCTCAGTTCTTACTGTTAATCTGTTGAAAACAAACCATCAATATAATACAAAAACAAAAGCAAAGCATTCCTCTAGTCTAGGTACTGTTACAGAAAGTATTACAAGAGGTATCGTTAAGTGAAAGGAGCAAGGTCTAGTACAGTGCATACAACTTGCCGCTACCTTCAGTGTAAAGATGAAGGGTGTTCAGAACATACACTCACTCATATTTGCTTGCATTTTCATGTAGGGACATTGAGAGAACACAAAAGAAACTAATAAACCTGGGCACTTGCACTGGAGGAGAGAGAAACCACAGTGCTGGGGAGAGAAGTGGGAATGAGACTATTTATTCTGCCTGTACCCTCCTTACATTGTTTTGGATTTTTAATCATATAGATGTATTATCCCTTTAAACAGGTGAAATAAATGGGGGGAGTTGTTTTTCCTCTGCATCCTTTTCTCAGGTCATATCCATATATTTACATATTCATTAAACAGATACTTATCATTCTCTTAGAGCTCCCGACACTATGCAAGATGCTGTGGAATATATCAATGAAGAGGACATGTACAGATGTTATGAAATATCCCAGTTTTGTAAAACTAACGGTGTTTCCCAATTCTGATACTTAACTTTGATTTTCAAGATGCTGAGTATGGTTGTGGGTCTTTAGGACTTTACCAGGAGTCTATCCGTCTACAGGAAAGCAACAAGAGGATTATTTTTAGCCAGTATTGCATCTATTGTGGAGTACACTTAGTAATGGAAAAACGGAAATTTTCTAAGCAGAGTAGAGGGAAGCCATTCCATAAGGCACTATCAGAGGCGCTAATTGCACCTGGCTGGAGGAGGGAGTGAGAAGGCACACAGAGGAGGGGATATCAGAAGAGAGAAGAGCCTTTAAGCCAGGAGGAAAGTGCACAGGGTGTGTTCTAGGCAGAGGCCTGTGCACACAAACACACACAGGCTTCAAAGAACTCTGTGAGTTACTTGAGCTATATGAGGTTGTACTGCTGTACTGTGTTTACCTTCACCTGAAAAGGTAAAGAGACATGAGTCAAGTTTCTAATGATGAAGAGATTTTCCCAACTAGGTTAAGAAGTGTAGAATTATCTTAAAGGGACTAGGAAACTGAACATAAATATTAACCAGGAATGAAATAGAACAATATTGGAGTTTTAGAAAGATAAAATATATATTGCATAGGGAAAAACTCCACCTAAGCAAGAAAATTTAATAAATGTTTTCCAGCATCTAAATATACAAAGCTTCGAAAATAGGAAATTGAATGAGCCATCTCTGTGTTCTAAGACAAGAAAACAAAAATGCTTACATGCAACATTCTCAGTTGGCATTCTTCCAGGAGACCTTGCTAAGCTCTTGGTCAATCCACGGTGACTGAGTCCATTCATTCATTGACCTTCCCCTGTGCTACTTTGTGGACCATATTCGAAAAGTCGCCTCATTTACTTCAAACTGCATCTCCCCCTCCTTAATCATGAACAAGGCAGCAATTTTAGGAAAACGGAAAACTCTTTCATGTCTAACTTCATGTCCGTGTGAATTTCTTAGAACACTTTTATTGGAGAATTTCATTTGGCTGAAAGAGAAATGATGAGGCATGATAAAATGTGGTGTTGGGATAAGTAAATTGAAACTATTTTATTTTTTATTCCCTTAGCATCCTCCCAGCATTAATAGATCCCTGACCTCAAAAAATGCAGGTCTTGTTACTTTTTTATGCTCATTACTATTGTAAATATTTGTCCATCAATCATATGTATTTGGGGAAGGAACCTTGGAAAAGCTTTCCAATCAGCCTTCACAGCAATATTTTTGTATATGTTAATTTAATCCATTTTTTCCATGTCCTTTGTTGCTATGGGATTTGTATTTTTGGTTTAAAGTGGAAAATCACCATGCATTGCAGACCTACTGTTTTTCAATAGTGACACCACCTGTGGTCCTAGCAATTTTTTTTTTTGCCAATTAGTTTAATCTACATTTCCTGGAGCCAAATATTTATGGAGTCTCTCACTGGCATACTCATCTTAAAATGTATTTGGTATCTTATCTGTTGACTGTTGGATAATATTTTAAAGCTTATTTTACTGTTTTCTATCCATAAGTGTAATAAAAATTTAGAGATTCAGAAAATAGGGATATAGGAAGGCAAGGAAGGAAGGAAGAAAAATAAATAATTAGCCTTACTCTCAAGACATAAAATAACTGTTAACATCTCAGTGGACATACTTACAATATTTATTGAGGCTGGTGCCTTAATCACATATATCTAAATATTTAAAGTCATAAATTAAATAATCATATAGATAATGAAATATATTTTTTCCTCCTACCTTGACAAATATATCTAACTTGTGACCAGGAAGTTCAGGTTCAAACACTAAAATCTCACCTTGACATGGCACTGCGGAGAGGACAGGTGTCTTCCTCTGAACCCTGCACTAGCCCTTTCCATGGGGAGGGGGTTGGTCCTCTCACAAGTATGTGCCCATTCCACTTCATACAGCCAGCAAACCTAAGTCCTGTTCATAGCCTCCAAAACAGCTGTATCTAGCTTACTTCCTAGTGGTATGATTTACGTTTGAAAAGATTGGGAAAAGAGGCTAGAACCAATTAAGCAGGGACTTCTGGAGTTCTAGGTAACTAAGACATTATGGAGGAGGGAGGATGAGGGCTCCTCATCCTCATGAGGCACATCTCCTGGGCCCCATAGACACATACGTGGGTAGAGGAAAGTTGTGAAGAAAGCTCGGGGCAGGACGCCTCTTTTAGGAGCCTAATGCCTGTTAGGATGGCATACTGGTATACTTTCTTCCAGGTGTTCTAAGCATACATTATCACATAGTTTTGACCATATTAGATGTACAACTCTGTATTTTGCTTTATTAAACACAATTTCTGATAGCATTGCATATTCTATTAAGTTATTTACATGGCTATGAAGACAACTCCCATATATAACACTTTAATTACCCAAACTCCTATTGTAGAAGATTTAAATTACGTACGTTTTTGTCTGGTATACAAAATGTCAATAAAACATATGAAGGGTTCAAGATTTTCCTTCATTTAAAAAATAAGTATTCAACATACATTTCAAGTAGTTAACTTTAAGATGGTGTGGGAAGAAAGAAATAGAAATTGAGAAAAGTTTAGATGCTATCGAAGAAGCCTGGCTCTGAGAGAGCAGGAATGGAATTGATGGTATTAGGGGAGGAACATGGGGCTTAGATGGGTATTTGGGGTGGGTATGAGATTATTTGATGCCAATGAAAGACACAACTAAAACTGAAACCTTGATAGGTGTGGGGCTGGAGGAAAGAGGTGATGTGAAATTTTTGAGAAGGTGGAATGTGATCAGATCTAGAGAAATAGTAAAATGAGGAGAAGGAGCCCTGCACCATTCCAGCATCCCAATAGTGGATGAGGAAAGGCAGGTTATGGGTCCTGATGCATTTGGGTATTTGATCTCAGAAAGTAAAAGGAATGTCTCAAGTGCAGATACAATTATCAATAAGAAGCTTTGTGGTCATCTAACTGTAGTTTTATCTTCTCCATGAATTGGAGCTGAAGTCACCGGTTGAGACTGGGACAGAACCGGGAGATGAGAGGTCTGAAGAATAGTGAGAATATTACAAAAATAAAAATCCACTGTGGAGAATAAGAGACAATGCTGGCTAAGGAGTCTCCTCTGGGTTATCAGTACATTATCAGGGTCCCATTACTTCGCCACCAAGGTTCAGGGTGGAACAGTGGGCAGGCAGGTGGGATTTTCTCAGTAGTCTGGAAGTAGCCATGGGCCCTAAAGAAAGTGGGCTCAGTGCAGGGTTAATGATGTGCCAGCCAGTGAAAAAGCAAAACAAAACAACATGGAAGTAAGTAGTTTAGAGTATAGCCAAAGGAAGTTAAACTGATGGATCATTAATGGTGAGGTGTAAGTGAAGAGAAAGCATTTTATAAACAGAAAAAAAAA
>RJWJ010036877.1:0-15841 GCA_004363605.1 Indri indri | reverse complement strand
CCCAGTCGCCAGCCAGCAGAGATATTGCATGCTGATTTCACATATTCACTTTTCTTCCTCCCCTCTGAGAATGCTGTACTTGCTTCACTTTTTTTGTTGTTTAAAAAAAAAAAAGGGAAAGCAAAGGCAGCCTGCCTTGTTCACACACTCAGAGATCCCCTCCAGGGCAGCCGGTACCCGCCGGCTCTTCTGGACATGGCGGGCTGGGAAGGATCGGGAGTTGGCAGGAGAGGTGGCGTCTCACTTCAGCTTTTCTGCCTGGTGGTTCCTTCTGCACCCCAGATCTAAGGGGTTGGGGTGGCCACAGCAGCCGGTCTTTTCACATCTGCCTCTCCTCCACCCTGCTGCCAGGCCCAGCTCCCACAGGCGCCAGTTTTGTCACAGGCCTCCACTGCTTGGGAAGCTGCAGGATGCAGCCCCAGTTTCCTGTGTTGTCTAGAGTGGCTGCCTTTGACCTCCACACACACCCTCCTGCTTCAGGCAGGCCTGTGCCCTCCCTGCCTGTACCACAGCCGGGCCTTTCTAGAGTACTCGCCTGCTTCAGAGAGCCCTTCTCCCGGGGCGGCCCGGGGACAGCCTGCTGCCCGTCCCATCGTGGCCTGTGTTCTGTGTGTCACTCTGCTCTGGGCTCTCTAGGCACAGTCTCGAGCTGGGGTAGAAGGCTGGTCTCTTCAGCTAGACGGTGAGCCCTGTGAGGCCATGGCCTTGTCCTACTCAGCTGTGTGTCTTCTGTGGGTCCTTGCCGAGTGTCCTGCCTGTCTTGGACAATCCATCATGAACGGGTGGTTTGTTTGTGGTGGGAGAGGGAGGAGGAGGGATGTGTTCTGCTTAAACCTGCTTTCCTGAGGCTCCTCTGCCACCTTTGTGCTGAGACGGGACTAGATCGCACCACATTCTCCCCACGCCCCTTCCTCCTCCGAGCCAGTTATCCGAGTAAGATAACTCGGCCATCTCCGTGGTGACTGACCTTTGCTGATTAGCAGCACAGAGGCACCACCCTTGACCACATCCTTCCCTTCTGCCCCTTACTCAGGGTCTTTTTATGTAACGACCTCTCATCAGGACATGCTATTTCAGGTTCCCTGTTGGGCTTTGAGATTCTGTTAGACTGGAAGATTCCCAAGGGCAGGAACTATGTTTAGAGTCCAAGAGAGTACAGAACATGGGCTTTGAAACCACAGTTTCCTTTTCTGTAAATGGGACAATAACCTCTACGAATCCCTTGTAGGGTTGTCGTGAGGATTAAATGAGCTGCTGCATGTGAATCTTGGTCCCTGGGACGTGTAAGGGCTTACGAGTTGGAGCTTCTCGTCTTACTCCGATGACGACTAGGCTGCGCGCCCTGATGGGACTTCACTGCACCTTGGTTAATGGACTGACGAGTGGGACTTCAGTGCCTTTTGACAAGTGTGATCGGAGGGAGCGGAAGTGTTACACTGGACAGCTCTTCGCTCTCACCTGCCTATTGTCTGCCCCTCCCACCCCCAGGCCCTCAAACTTCTGAGGACGTGGTTAGGGGCACAGATGCATTTGGAATCAGAAATGAAGGCGGGAGGATCCAGGGACAATGGGGAGACTGTTCTGACTGGACAAGGTGTGAGCTGGGGAGAGGAGAGAGATGAAGAAAGGTTAGAAAGTAGAGGAGGCCAGTCCGGAAGGGCCCTCAGTGACACCCCGGTCCCCACCTGAGACAAGTAGTAACAGCACCTCTGGTTTGTTCAGTCTTACGTCCTCAGACTGTCCTTGGCTCACTTCGTGCTCACAACACTTTCGGGGCAGGGGGGCGCTCTCTTATTGCCATGTTAATGAGGAGCAGCAGGCGCTCAGACAGGCACACTCCCTTGCTCCCGTCACACAGCTCAAAGGGAAAAACAGGCCCTGACTCCCAGGCGCCTGGTAGAGCATCTCTCCCTGCGTCAGAGAAGTAACGCTGTGAGAACGCAGTGGCTGCTGTGGGCCCTCAGGAGCCGCCAGGTGAGGCTGCCGAGGACAAAAGGCATTAGCCGTGCCAGTCAGGCGGCCCCGGTGTTCTGTCAGGAACCAGCTGGACATCTGCCCCTTCCTCTGTGGATAGCGTCCACGGGACCCTACTGGCTGCGATACGCGCCAGGTTTTATTGCCGGGCTCCCCATCTGAGTTGGGAGGGGGCTCAGAATAGTAAAACCGCTGCAGCTTCCTTTACAGAAGCTGCGCTCAGAGTCTGAGAGCTGTCACCTCTAGGATGCAGGCCTGCTGGGGAGCTGGCGAGGGCAGAGACCTGCCAGCACAGGGTCACCGCAGCGGCTCTGTGATGTGGGTCTCAAAGTCCCTCTGGTTGGAGTTAATGTCCCCCTTCCCCTGCAGCCATGCCAGTTGTGGTAGCTCCGTCCTGCTCGTCTGCATGGCCTCGGTGATTAATGTCCTCTTGTCTTCCTGACTAGATTACGGGTGCCTGAAGGCCCGGGAGCCCCACATCTCATATCTGTTTCCTCAAGGGCCAGGCCGCGTGCTCAGCACACAGCACTCGATGTGGAATACATGCCTGGTGAGAGGCAGGAAGGACTTTATACACCCACAGCCCCACTAGGACAGGAATTCTATCCGGCCATCCCTCCCCGGTGCCTCCCAGAGGCCAAGCCCACGTTAGGTGCTGGGGTTACAGCGCCTGGTGAAACTTCCTCCTGCTCTCCTTCAACACTCTCTTGCCGAGCGACAGGGAGGGAAGCAGAAAAGAGAGATGGGCTCCCTGCCCCGCAAGTCTTGCAGCCCTCCTCATTTGCTCCGGGTCGGCCATGCACACTTCTGCAGGAGCCTGAGGGAGGCTGCCCAATTGCAGTGTTTCACGGTAGGATGAAGGGCTGCTTCCGGCTGTTCCCAAGCCCCTAGCAAGAGCGTTCCTCCTGCTGTTTCTCGGACCAGCCCCTTGCACGCACTCCTCACGGAGGAGGACGCAGCCGGGAGCACTGCCACGTCACTTTTGGCATAGGCAGGATGCGGAGGGTCAAGGCAAGACCCCACTTCGGCCACCTGCCCCTGTCAGCCAGACCAGGGTCCCAGCCAGCGCGGCGTCCCACCCGGGAACGCGGGGGCGGGAGGTTCGCGCAGCTGCAGGAGCCTCGCGGAGTCGCGTGCGCGCGCGCGTGCGTGTGCGCGGGGAGGGTGGCGCGCGCCCCGCCGAGGCCCCAGCGCTTTCCCTAACCTCGCGCCTCCCTGCGGTCCCTTCCCCTGCGCGCCATAGCCAGGCCCACGTGTGCAAAGGCGTGGGGGGTGTGTAGGGAGGTATGGTCGGGAGACCGCGTGCCCCGGGCTGGACAGGCCCCCGTGTGCATAGGGGGCGGCGGCCAGCTCGACAGTGGCCGCTCTCCTGTGCCCCTCCGGGCTTCTCCCCAGACCTTTCCTCTGGCTTCTTGGGTCGTTGGTACCTCCAGCCATCCCTCTCCTCTCGCCGCCCTCTTTCTCCGGTAAAGAGACCAGTGCTTTCCGATGAAGGTTCTGGTTCACCCCCAGCCACGGAGCCCTTGACATTTAGCGAGGGTTCGCGGCGCACTGGTATAGGCACACAGCAGAACGCTAATCCTATTAAAGATATGGTGTCATTGGGGAGGGGGAGGCTCCCCAGCGGGGCCGGCAGGCCTCGCGCCCATTGGTGGAAGGCGCGGCAGGGGGCGGGGCCGAGGGCCGGGGGAGGGGGCTCCAGGCGATTTGGGAGCCGCGAGTCGCGGCCGGGATTGCACAGGGAAAGCCCAGCGGTTGCAGCTGCGGCGGATCCTCGGCACTGCCGCCGGGGCAGCCCAGGGCCGCTGCAGCTCCGCCAAGTCGCGGAGGAGGAGGCGGGGCGCCGGCAAAGTGGTCGGCCGCGCTGGGCTGGCTCCGAGAGGTGTGCCCTGGGAGCCCGGTCCGGCGCCCTTCTGCTTCGCGCGGAGCGGCCGGTGCGGCCGGGAGGCGAGCTGCGCCCTGGAAGGGGAAGTCAGACAGCAGCCTCCCCGCAGACGCTAAGTTGCGCGAGCGAGCCGGTGCCCGGACAGCGACAGCGACCCGGCGCGCAGAGCCTCCGGGCCAGCCGGCCAGCCCGGGGCGCAGTCGGGAGGCGGCGGCCGCGGAGCGCGGGTTCGGCCGCCAGTGCGCCGGGGACAGGGGCGTGCGAGGCGCCGCCGGCCCGCCTGCAGCCCGCGCCCCCGCCCCACTCCGGGAGCGATGCCCCCCGCCCCTCGCGCCCCCCGGGAACGACGCGAGCATGGAGAAGTCGAGTAGCGAGGATTCTTCGATCCACCGGAGTCCATCTTTGGACAGCAAGGACTCGGACTTTGCCAAGCCGTCCACCTCGGGCCGCCCGTTCGGCCGCGGCTTCACAGCCGGCGCCTTCTACGGCACCGCGGGTTCCCGGGGCCAGAGCCGCGCCGAGGCGGGCGTTAAGACCGACAAGTACAATGCACCCAAAGGCAGCAAGTACGTGGTGTTTTACCTGGACCTGTCCTTTGTGTTCCTCCTAGAATTTAAGAAGTGCAACATGGCCAGGGGCTGCCTCTGCTGCTTGAAGTACATGATGTTCCTCTTCAATTTGATATTCTGGGTAAGTCCTTCCGTTTATCTCTCCCTGTGCCCTCCTCTCCTCTTTGCTTACCACAGCGTGAATACCGTCCGCGTCTTCGCTGCTGCATTGCTCCGCTCTCTGCACAACGGTAAGTGTGCTTTTTTTTTATTGCTCCCCCGCCCCTCCTTTCATGCATTTTTGTCTTCCTTCCTCCCTCTCCTTGGTGGCTGAATGGGGGCTTCAACTTGCGTGTCTTCCGGGAGACTTGCTCTACTCCTGGGAGGCTGACAAAGTTTGCCACCACCTCCTTCCTCTATGAGAAAATCCATGCTGAGAGAGTGCCTCCGATGGGCAGCCTGCAGCAATGGGTGTGGGGTCAGAATTTTTAACAGCTGTGACCCTGAGTTGGCGATCGGCACAAGTGCAGATGGTTTTCTGAGTTTCTTCTTGTAATCCTCCTGAATGCACAAGAACACAATCTGCAGCATTTCGTGGGAGTGGGCTGGAGCTGAGGGGATGGGTTGTAGAGGCCACATCTTCTCACTCCTTTCTGTGAATCCCAGGAAAAGGAGGAGCAGCCCCTGTCCCAAGCGGATGGACTCACTTGCTAGCCCTCAGACATGCCCCCGCATGGGGGCTTGTGTGGGAAAGGAGGGGTGTGGGGGATGCTGCCATCGGGTGGCTGGCTGCTGCTTTTGAGGGATTGCAGTGGACTGAGCAGGGAGCTGGCCGGCCATGTGCTTCCAGGCTCGGGAGCCCCAGTGACTGGAAGGGACAAAGGGAGACAATCAGGTGCCCCTATCCTTGGTAAACGATTATTTTGTGGAGAAGGCATCAGCCGGTAGGGCAGCTTGGAATTGCTGTCTGTCCTGTGTGTGCTTCTGGAGGTTGTGTGTGTGCACGCACATCCGTGTGCATGAGAAATACTAGTTAGGCAAATTGGAAAACTTCTTAAATTCATTTATGATTGTTCCTTCATCCTAACTGCCGCCTCTGCCTTTCTTCACCCGAGCAGGGACACAGCACAGATGTTTGGCTCTGCCCCAGGGTCTGTCCTGCCCGCGGGAGGCCATCAGCTGCCTGCGGTCCAGGAGGAGCGCCGAGGACAGGAGAAAGTCATTCAGAGTGAAGTTGGGTAGAGGCAGTTGGTCTTTGGTGTTCAGCTTTTGTGTGGAGTACCCACTTCAGCTGAAAAACTTTTTGGGGGTGTGTGTGTGGAGGGGGCAACTTTTCCCGCAGAAGGGCAAGCTCAGGGCCGAGAGGGAAGGAGACTGGGTTCTAGTCTCGGTTCTGCATTAGTGCCTGTGTGACCTTGGGCAGAGCAGTTTATCCTTTAAGGACTGGGCTTCCTTTCCAGTCCGAGGGGTGTGTGTGTGTGTTTGTGTGTGTGTGTGAGTGTGTGAGATGGTCTCCCTCACTGCTCTCACTTCATTAGTATGCGACATCCGGAGTGGGGTGGTAGGCACCGGAGAAGTCATCTTCTCTCTAGGGAGGGAAGCCCCTTCCCCACCTGGGACTCTGCTTCTTTTCCAAGGAGACTGATCTGAGATTAGTTAATCTCCGTGGGCCGGGGTCATCCAGGATGTTACCTGTCATGTGGTTAGGGTTTTGTGGAAGTTGGGGCAGATATTGTCATTCCTTTCTCTGGTGGCGAGCACCACGGGAATGTCAGGAATGACTGTGTAGCTGCCGTGTGGACACCTGCCTCCTGGTTCTTTGACTCATTTGCCAGCATCTGTGTCAGCCACGTACTGGTGTGTATTTCTTGGGTGCCTTTGGATTCACACGAGTGCTCCTTCTCTGTCCTTTTTCATAGTCGCCAGCTGCCTTTCTGTTTTGCCCCACCTTGCTTGTATTAACCGCACTAGGAATACCCTCTGGGGAAGTCAGTGCCTTTGGCGAGTGAGCCCCATCAGCGGGCTCCCTCCTCCCCGCCCCCACCCCGCCACCTGCTGGCGGGAGTTGGTATAACTGCTCCGGGTGCCTTTCTCTTCCAGGATGGGCCCAGCGCGGTTTGCTGCCTTGTCACAGGCCGGCATAGTGGTCTGTGCCCTGCACACAGTAGATGCTCATTATATGTTTGTGAGTGAATGAATGGAGGTTCAGAGCTGTAAATCACAAGATGTTATCACGTGGAAGGGGTTCCCAAGTTCCGCTTGAAGGGGAAGAGAAGTTAGACGTCACACTTGCCTCTGGTAACGGCTCTCCTAGCACCCTAGCTGTGGGGGGACAAGTGACTCTTTCCATCTTCCCTTAAAAGCTTGGCAGAGGTTAATGAGCTAGTTGATGAAATGTCCTTCCTTTATGGCCTACAGCGAGGGAACTTGCTGTCTTTTCCTGGTTGGAAGGTGCCAACCGCTCCTTCTTAACAGGCAAGGAGTTGCTCTCTCCTAGTCTCTGACTTTTCCGGTTACTGAATATTTGCAGAATTCCCATGACATGCTATGAGCTGGGAGAAACTGAGTCTCAAAGACCCAGTTGTTTTATGTTAGTAGCATATGAGATGATGAGATAAGACGTAGACCTTGGGGAAGATAGCGAATTCAGCAGAAGAGGAACAGGTGCTTGTGAGTGTAAGGTGTTCACCACTGTGCTTTTGGGAGGTGGGGGAGCAGGTGTTGCAGGGTGTTAGCCAGGATTTGGGGGTGGTGGGTCACTGTGCTCCACCCGGATGAAGACCAGCTGCAAGCAGGTGCTTGACCTGATATGGGGGAGAGAGCAGGGGAAAGAGCCAAAGGAGAAGAGAAAACCTCCAAGGTGGGTGGGGTGTTGATGGGGGGAGCCCCTGGGAGGTCTCTGTTGCTGCCCCGTGCAGGGGGGTATGCAGTGCTGATCATGCCCAGCCCTCCGGGACTGGGAGCAGTCGTTAGGAATTATGTAGCCATCAGTTATGCTGGTCTTACGGTTCTGATCCCAAAAGGAGGCTTTTCTGAAACATTAGAATTGGACCTGAGCCTGCAGTCAGTAGATAGAGCTCTTCCCACAGATCCCCGAGCCTATCCAGTAGTCCTCCAAACCCACCGCTGCCGCCACACCCCCTGCCTCCTCTGAGCCCGTTGGTGGATTCCCAGTGCGGAGGAGAGGTGCAGCTGTCCTGCGCTGCAGCCCTTCACGGGGCGGGCGTGCGAGTGCCTGGTTCCTGGCCACTGGGTGGAGCTTCTAGGGTGCTGGTATTGGTGAGAGCCTGGGCGACGTCACCAGGGGCCGGCTCTCCTCCTCCTTACTAAGGAAAGGGCAAGTGCCTTACAGGCTGCTGCACGCCTACCTGCTGCTGGGGGCCCAGGTCTGCTCCTGGCACTGCACACAACTTCAACCAGACAGTGCTGGCCGTGTTGGCACCCCAGTGCACTGTGGGAGTTTGGAGCCCCCAGGAGGGCAACATTTCTGGGGGCTGTAGATGGTGAGAGTAGAGAAGGAGTCAGTGGTCACTCCTGACCGAGTCCCACCTCCTCTTTGTCCCTGGCATGCCCATCCCCATCCTGATTCTCAGGGCCAAAGAGAACTCCGGCTTCTCAGGGGCCAGGGAATAGGAGACCCGAATAGGGACAGAAGTCTCCCCTCACTGAGGTCCTGTCCACCCGTAAGCACACCCACCCCAGGGCATTTCTCCGAGCAGTGGAACCATCTGGGGCATTTCCCTCAGTCAGCCCCATCTCTGGGTCCTCCCAGGGCAGTCTGGTAGAATACTCCAGGTAGAACACTTAGAGAATCTAAGCCCCTTCAACAAGGCACAGGAGGCGCAGGCTTTAAACTCTACTAGAGGAGGGAGAGCATATCAGGGTGGGCTGGAAGGGGCACCTCTGAGTGCTGGGGGTGTGTGTCCCCTTCTTGGGACAGCAAGTCGTGATCCCAGCCCAGCTCTTCCCTACCCAAATCAAGTTGCTGTCTGCTGTGGAGGGGTGAGGGTGGGCTAGGGCTGCTGGCATAGCTGCCACTCAGGATAATGGTCACTTTTCATGCTTGCCCGCAGAGCTGTCCCATCACTTTAAATCATGGCTGGCAGAGCAGTGACATTCTGGCCCATAGGAAAGCCCATTCCTTGTGGATGGCTTCCTTAATGAAGGCTAATTAGCAGAAGAGACAGTGTCAGCGAGCCTGCTGGGGCAGGGGAAAGGTGTGGATGGCGCCGGGCAGGGCGCGGACGGGGCTCTGATTGAGCTCCCTTAAGTGGGGTCAGGCCCCTGCCAGACTGCTCCCTGCCTTTGGGTGCAGGCAGCGTGGTCAGGGCTCTCCAGCTGCCAGTGGCACATGTTCAGGACTGGCTTGGCCACATCCCGAGTGTCACTGTGGGCTCCAGACTGGGGTCTGTGCACGGTCAGTGTCGGGTGGCCTGGAGTGTCATCAGGAGTCTGTGGGGTGCCTTCTGTCTGGAAAGTGTGTGAGTGGGCTCGAGGGGCCCAGCAGGGAGCTTGGCTTCCGGCCTGGCCTCTCCAGCAGAGGAGATTCAGGCCGACCCGGGCAGCAAGAGGCATTTAGGGCCTTCCCAGAGTGCTCAGGGGCGAGGGATTCCGGCCGTCTCCCCAGGGCGGCTGCGTCAAGTAGATCTTGAGGCTGGGTCAGACGTGGTTCTGCGTGGGGGCACAGGGACAGATGAAGGGCCTGGCAGATGCCCGGAGACCCCTGGAACATGGCCACGAGGGAATGCCAGCTCCGTGTTCACTTCCTTTCCACAGCATTAAAAATTAAACTTCCTTGTCTTAATGTCTATTTTTAAATCATGTCGGAGCTAGTGCTGGTGTCAGTCAGGAGGGGGTGGGGAGGAGGAGGGTAGAGAAGAGAAAGTCCCGGCTGAAACAGGGTGCGCAGCTCTCGCTAGCGTGAGCGAAGGGCCGCTGGGCCCCCATCCTGGCCCTCCCTGGACCTTGGCCTCCCCTGCTTCTGCCTCTGTGTGCTTGGCTGCCCTTGGCTGAACTTGGTGGCAGGCTCTGTGGCCCTAGGTCTTCTGCGGCTTACCAGGCTGTTGGGTCCCAGTCGAGTCCATTCACTCACGCCGCAACTATTTACTGAATGCCCGCTCCGCGCACTCGGGCCTCCAGTTGCTGAGAGCAGGGGCTGACTGGGCTCGCGCAGGGCAGATCAGTTTTCTCGTGCCAGGAAGTCGTGGAATGGGAGGTCATCTGGCTCGCCCTATGCTGGGCATTTGAACGCGGGGCTGCCAAGGCAGGGTGGGGGGGCACCTCCCGCTTCCCCTGTGCTCTAGGGTGGGGCAGCTGCAGGCCTGGCCCCAGCACCCTGGTGGCCTGACTTCACTTGTCCTTGCCTCTCCCCGACCCCTGCGTGGTTGCTGTCTCTAAAACGTTGGCTCCCATCAGAAAGAAAGGGGAGAAAAAAGCCTTAGTGTTTTTTTTTCTTAGTTTGAAAAAAAGAACTAGTGACTCGTGGCTTTTCTGTTTCTTCTATTTAAGGGCTGATGGACGCTCTGTGGCCGGTGTGTACTGTGAGTATTTATTGGAGCACCTGCCCTAGAGTTGCTCAGAGTGCCGTGGAGAACTCAGACACATGAGCAGATAATTACAGTTCTGAGCAGTGGGTGCTTGATAGAGCTCCTTCACAGAGCCATTGATACTGCTGGAGGGAGACAAGATGTAGAGAGAGCAGAGTAGGGCAAGTGACTCCTGGATTTTGAAGGGTGAATAGGAGTTTGCTGATTAGATGAGACGGGGGTCCAGGTGAGGGAGAAGGGGGGAGATAGTGAGCAGGTGGATCCAGAGCCTACGTCTAGGGAGAGCCAGCAGACCAGGGGGAGGGATGGAGCCTCTCGCATCCGTAAAATATGCTGAACAGAGTGGCTTCTGGGAGTGGCGGGTTTGGAATGGGTTGTGAGGTCGAGGTGACGCTGGCCTGCAGGAAGGTGTCACCAGCACCTGGGGATGCTTCCAGAGGTCTCCAGGGCTCCTAGGAAAGGGCCGTTTTGTTTTTCTGGCAGTGACTGCCATGACAGGTCTTGCCGTGTCACCGGGCTCAAGCTGTTGCTGTAGGTAATCCAGCTTTAGAGATGCCCCTGTTTTCTCCCGCTTTCCGGCCTCTCCCTTCCAGCTGCGATGTGCCCGCTTATCTAGTTCAGTTAGGAAGCTTTGAAGCTGGGCTAAACCCGTCGGGCAGAGTTAAGTCTTCTGAGCCAGCTTTGTTTCTGCTCACATTTGAAAGCTAATCTGCCGGCAGAAGTGGTGGCGGGTGGGGTCTGATCCTGGCAGGGACGGTAAAAATGGCACACGGTCCGGCGGGGGGCAGATCCACAGCTGCGGGGAGCAGCGTGAGGTTGAGATCTGGCTTCAGATCCCGGCTCTGTCTAACTGCCCATGGGCCTTCAGGGGAGATCTGAAATCTCTTCTAACCTAGTGAGTCCCTGGTTCCATCCAGACGGGGTCTTCTCTTCCCCTGGGCCCCAGCAAGCTTCGAAGGCTCCCAGGGAACTGGAGAAGCCCTTGGGTTGGGGAGGCTGCAGGGTTTCAAATCTCCTGCCTTGCATTGGTCAGCTTACTGCGCAGTACCATGCAGGGAGGCTTGTTCTAGTGGCAGGGGGCAGGTGGCATGGGTGACTGGCCGAGGAGAAGAGAGACAGGGCTTTGCCTTCACAGAACTTCCTGTCTCCTCCAGGGTTCTTCACTCAGGTGTACATTCAAATTCCCTAGCCCTTCACCCCCGGCGTACTGTGTGGAGGTCTCCCGGAATGAAGCCTGTGTTTCGAAGATATTCTTCAACCTCTTGGCGTCTGGGTTTCCTCATCTATGACCATAACAGCTCTCTTGCAGGGCTGTGATGAAGCCCACTGTGTAGGTAGACTGCTTAGCAGGGTGCCTGGTGCGCTGGGTGCCGTGCACAGTAGCTGCGGTTATGTTACTGCAGCTCCTACGGTGAGAGCACATGAACAGGAAGATAGGTGCCCAGGAGCTGGAGCATGGACGCTGGGATGACAATGCCAGGCAGGCGCTGGAGCCTTGGACAGAGCCCAGCTGTGTCTCAGGGTGGGGATAGTTGTCAATGTCTTCTGGCCTCTGGGGTATATGGGAGAAATGGGGGGAGCAGGGAGGGCCGGGGAGATGTGCTGGAATGGAGGGTGGAGGTGGAAGGCAGTGAGGCAGGGGTGCGCTCTGACCCCAGGGCCTGCAGCTGCACCTCACGCTCTGTACTTACCTCCGGCCTGCCCTTCCCCTGCCCGCCTTTGTCCTTGGTGTAGTGCGTGGGGCCGGGACCAGGCCAGCTGGCCGGCGGTCATGGTGCAGGGCCCCCACGGGTGGATGTTGGACTCTGCTGTCAGCGTGGCCTGTGACCTGGGCTGATCAAAAGGAAGGGCACACGGGGCTCCAGGCCCAGGTCCCTTCCCCAACCAGAAACGCAATCACTTAAAGTTTTTTCAAATTGTGAAATATATCATATGTACATTCAAGTAGTTTAAAAAAATGATCCAACAGGTACCCACTACCTAGCTTATGAAATAGAGCGCCACCCAGACCCGTGACGTCTCTGTGTGTCCCCCAGAACCTCTCTCAGAGAACCGAAATGAGTTTTATGTGACGTGTGCTCCACCTGCGTAGGCATCCTCAAACACCACAGTATTAGGTTTGGCTAATTTTTGAACTTTTGATAGATGAAATCACTCTGAATGTGTTTTTTAAATTCAGCATTAGGTTTCTTGCCTCATTCGTGTTCACGGGTGTGGCCGTAGCGCATACGTTTCTGTTCTGTAGTATTTCATTACATGGAGTGTGCTACAATGTATTCTTTTGATGATGAACATTTGCGTTATTTCCTCTTTTTTCTAAACAATGCTTCTGCGAACATTCTTGTTTAAGCCTCCTGGTGTACACATGCAAGAGTTTCAGGACAGTGCTCTGGTGAAGGACTGTCTTTTAGATTTCTGATTCTCAGAGGTGGTCCTGCTGTGCGTGACTGGCACACAGCTGGGAGCATGTGTGACTCACCTGACGAACTCATCTACACCTGAATGAGTCAGCTGGTTGTGTGCTAGAATGTTCTGCTAATATCAGGTTGCTATAAAAGTTTCTAAGCTTTGAATGTTTCCACGGACCACACTTTGAGGAGCCCCGCTCCAGGTATATAGCAAGGAATGGAAGGGCACTGCAGAGCTTTAGGATGTGTGCATTTCGCCTTTACTAGATAATGCCAAATGGTTTTCCAATGCGGATGTATCAGTTGACATTTGCACCAGTGGAATGTCAATTGAAAATGGAAAGTTTTTGGCATTCTCCAATATGGTGGGTGTAAAATGCTGTATTATAATGGTTTTAATTTGCATTTTTCTGATGACTGGTAATCAGTGAACATCTTTTCATATGTTCCTTAGCCATTCTTTTCTCTTCCGTGAATGCCTATTTTTGTCTTTTGTCCATTTTTCTATTGAGTTGGTTTTTTTCTAATAATATTTAGGAGTTTTATTTATGTTTTGGATATGAATTTGTTGTCAATTAAATATATTGCAAACACAGTTTGTAGCTTCCAGTTTATAGTTTATCTTTTTACTTTCTTCATGGGGTCTTTGTATAAACAGAAATTCCATATTGTAATATGGTTAATTTTATCAGTGTCTTTTCCTTGTTAGACTGTACTTTTTAATCATGCATTAAGAAATACATAATATCTCACGGATGTCTTTATATCCTGGTAATAGGACAGTGCTTGTCACAACATAATCAGCATTCATGAGTTGTTAAGTGAATGAGTAAATGACTAAAGATGAGTTCCTATAATGACTTCTGAGAGTTTTTCTTTTTATGTTCAAGTCCTTAAGAATCTGGAATTTGTATTTGTGCATGATACAAGGGCGCGCTCTGATTTCCCCCATGTACTTACTGGTTGTCCTGGCTCCACTGACCAACCGTTTCACCTTTTCCCCACGGACGCGTAGTGCCACCTGTGTTTGCATACATGCCTGGGTCTTTTCCAGCGGACTGTATGCTGTGCCACACTGTCTTAATTACTGCAACTTTGTGACGAGTCTCATTATCTGATAGGGCACATCCTCCCATCTTGGCTTTTTCAAGAGTATTTTGGCTGTTCTTGGCTCTTGGCTGTTCGTTTGCATAAATTTTGGACTCAGTTTGTCTAGTTTCACCAAAGATCAATCAATCAGTCAACTTCCCCTACCCCCAAACCCTGTTGGTATTTTGGTTGGCCTTTCGTTGAATCTATTCATCAACTTGGGGAGAATTGCTATCTTTGTATTTCTATTGATGAATATGAATTATAATCTACTCTTGTATTTCTATTCATGAACATGGCATATTTCTCCACCTATTAGGCTTTCGGTTTTTTTTCTTTGGTGACAGAGTCTTGCTCTGTCACCTAGGCTAGAATGCAGTGGCATCATCGTAGCTCACTGCAACCTCGAACTCCTGGGCTCAAGAGATCCTCCTGCCTCGGCCTCCTGAGTAGCTGGGACCACAGGTGCACACCACTGCTCCTGGCTAATTTTGCTATTTTTAGTAGAGACGGGGTCTCCCTCTTGCTCAGGCTAGTCTCTAACTCCTGATCTAAGCGATCCTCTCACCATGGCCTCCCAGAGTGCTAGCATTACAGGTGTGAGCCACTGCACTCGGCCTATCAGGCCTTCTTTAATGTCTTTCTGTAAAGTTTCATGAAGGTTTTGCACATCTTCTGTCATATAGACACTTCTGATCTTTCATCCTTTGCCACCCCCCTTCCTCTGGGGTTGGCTGAGCTCTTGTGTACACTGCAGACCTGATGAGTGAACGGGGTACCCAGAGAAGAGAGTGTGGGGGAGCCAGCCAGTCCTCCGATGGGCCCAGCTCAGGGGTGAGCCCCAGGCATGGTGCTGAGTGCTCTCGCTTAACTTGGGGGGCCGAGTGCCAGTGTCCATGTCCAGCAGCCGCCATCTGCTTTCTGACCAGGGCAGGCTTTCTGGGGGAGGCAGACTCTCCAGGCAGCCTGCGAATGGCAGAGAGGAGAGGGCTCAAGATCAGAGGGTGGAAGATGTACAGCTTGAGAGGAGGCAGGGAAGTGGGAGAGGCCTGCTGGCGAAGGGATTGTGGACAGCACGGGAGGGAGGAGGAGGAGGCAGGGGAAGCGAAGTGATGTTGGGAGCCAGAGAGAGGGGCTAATGCACAGGGTCTTGAGCCAGATCTGTGCAAGGAATCGCTTGGGCAGAGCAGTTTGATGGTTGGAGAAGACCCCTTTTAGTGGTGGCATTTGGATCGTATCGGGAAGGACATTGGAAACCGCCAGGTGGCGGAAGGTCTGGAGAATGTGGGACCATGGCTGGCTGGCGCCGTGGGGAGTCTGTCTGCAGGGGCTGCTGAGGAAACTGCAGCTGCTGGCGGTGAGGATCCTAAGCCTTCTGTTCTCCATACAGTGAGGCCAGGTGAGTTCTGAAGCCTGACCCTGTACCCCACCCCCTCCAGGGAGGCTTCCCCTGCCCGTTGGCAAGAGCTCGTGGGACCCAAATCAGAGTGACAACTTGTCAGGCCGATGAGCCTGGGCTCGGGGCAGGAGCTGTGTGATGTCTGAGCCATTTAGGACACCCATAATGACCGTCCCCAGGGCACAGAGCCCTGACTGGGGAAGAGGCTGGGGACCCTCGGGAGAGGGGGAGGGGACCGCAGAGGAACCTTGCTGCCGTCAGAAGAGGAGCTGAGTGCACAGGTGCTCTGTTTGTTATCGTTTATGGCAGCCCGAGAGAACTGCGAGGAGGCCCCCATCCCTCCCACGTGGGGCCTCCGTGTCCTGCCCCCTTGCAGGGGGCCTGCCCACGGGAGGAGGGGCATCCCTGTGAAGAGTGCACGCTTAGCAAAAGCCACTCTGTGAGGCCCGCGGGTCTGAATGAGGAGCTGTGGGAGAAATATTGACGGATTCTCAGCATTGCTGGTAGTTTTCCCTCTTCCCACCTCAGTGGAGACCCCCCCTCCGCCGCCCTCCCCCATTGGGGCAGGGCTGGGCTGCCACTCCAGCAGCCCCTGCGATCCCCGGGTACCCAGCCACGCATCCTGCACGTCCCCCCCACTTCCAGAAGTGCAGGAATGCAGCTTTTCACGCTGGGTGTATGCCAGTGAGCTCTTCATCGTACCTGGGGTCAGAGTGGTGGACTGAGAGGCCTGGGCATTGGTCCCAGAGACCCAGGTTCTAGTCCCAGGTGTGTTGCTAACTGGCTGTGTGACCCTTGGCAGGTTACTTCCCTCGCTGGGCCTCAGTTTCCACTTCTGGAAGATGACAGACTTGGACCAGCTCATCTCTAAGGCTCCTTCAGGCCCTGACATTCCATGATTTGATACATTTCTTTTGTTCCCTTTGTTTTTAAGAGCTGATGATTATTGAGATACTTTATCTTCCACATCCTTGTAGTAGCCTTGGTAGAGT
>RJWJ010036876.1:0-15831 GCA_004363605.1 Indri indri | reverse complement strand
GCTTGCTTATTCCCACCATAAATCACTATCGATTGGAACACCAATTCCTCGACATAATTAGGAGCTATAGACAGGGTTGCGATATTATCTTAAACACTGTGTCACTACCCTCCATATGCAGCTGGTGTTCCAGAAAACTCCACGTTGATGCTCTTACCATCCATGACACTCCTTCTGTTGTTTGGGGTGGGGAATGGGGGGAGATAAGTGAATAAAATGTCCCTGTGTGCAAAATCTACCTGAGAGATTCCCCATACTCTATTAGAGATTAAAAAATGGGAATTCCTCCATATCCATATTGAATTCCTGTGTGCAAATGTGAAAGTTGGCAACATGCTGCTCTTAATCTGATTTATGCACCAATTTATTTTATACATTAGGCACACTGTATGCAGGCTGACTGATGCATAAAAATTTCATGCAAAAAAGGACTCAGTCCCATACAACTGCCTTTCAGTTATTATTACCTCTTGTGGTTTGCATCCTACGGTGGGGAGGACAAATGACTCCATATACCAAATGCATTTTGCCCACTATACAAACATTTTGATCTGTTTCTATTTCCCCTCAGCTCCAACTCCAGAGAGCTAAAAACACTGTATCTTAACTTTCTGAAATCCTTTAATGCTACAAAACACCCACTTACGCGGAGAACTTCTTTCCATGTTCACTGTTTGACTGTGTATTATAAACATACAAACATGCACACTGAGCCAAGCAAACAGAGACAGATATACACATACTCACTGCATGCCTGGGTATTTTTGGTTAATTTTTTTGTTGTTAAACATTTTTTTCTCCACATCATAAGCACCATGCGTTTTGCATTACTCTTCTAATTACCTTCCCAGGGATGTGCTCCCCAGAACGTTTTGAACAGCAAAAACCCACACAAACAAAAAAGCTTTCGGGGTAGGGTTTTTAGGTAGGGAAAAACCCAGCTAGAAAAAGCATCTTTCTGTATTTTCCTTTTATTAGAGGTCTCCTTTCATCCAAGAAATATGGGGCCTGAAATAAATTGTACCATCCTGCTTTTTTTTATTCAAATCCTTGCCAGAGCTAGGCAGTATGCTAATGAAAACAGGTTGATAAATGACTCCCTGATATTTTCCAGACATTTTTCTCTCAGAAGTGCTCTAAACTGATGTAGCTCAAAGAGAATAAGGCGCATTAAGTCATTATATCAATTTTTGTTACCCAGATACTTCAGTCCCAGTTAAGCGCTGACAGCCAATATAAAACAAGGCAAGGGCATCATACGACTCCATCGATCAAATCTTGTCGTAGATAGATTGCCTATTACACAAATAGAACTAGCGGATTCAGTTTGTAGTTTTATGCTCTCCAATTAAAGGATAACAGGGTACTTTCCCATAAATCTGCTAATTGCAACTGAATTAATTTAACAAATTTCTCCAAGCACAGAGGAAAAAGCGATTGGTTAAGCTAATGTAAACTAGCACAGGTTGTCACAAAGAGGCTCCCATAACATCCTTTTGCTATACCTTGATTGGGCAAGGTGTCACAAGTATTTAGTTACATTGTGGTTCTCTGGCAACAGACAGCTGACAGGCATAAAACATTGCACAAATAGGAGATAATTTATTTGTGGTACTTTTTTCTCTCCCTCACTCCCCACCCCCCACTCAAAGGATAAAATAACTCCCTCTTTGCATCTAATTAATGTTTCTCTCCAAGCAAAGCTGTTTTTCTAAATCAGAATTATACCAGCCAAAGCACTATATTACAGAAAGGGGTCCCTCCGCACCACTCAGCCAACAGGAGTGATGGGCAAAAACCAGAACAGCTGCCTATGGCATTTCAAGGGAGGATATAGCCCTCTGCTCCTAAACAAGGTAGGGTGAATACAACACAGGCACTCACTCTCGCAAGTTCAAATACACAGGACTCATAATCTAGATGCTAGGATTAAAGCAGACAACCCTCAACTATAAAATTACGCATCAGAGAATTCCTCAGCTGTGATGCTCGGCGTTACAGAGGTGGAGTCGTACTGACTGCACAAGCACATGGCACTCCAGTGATACCCCGCTGCCCTCCTCTCCTCTCCACCAGGCCCCCCTCACGCCACAGCCAGGGACGCAGACATGCTGGCAACAACCACGGCAGTCTCAGACAGGTAAAGGAAGGGGACTCATCGGTGGGCAGGAAGAAAGGAAACACTACTCACACACAAAGCCAATTTTCCAGATTTGGTGGAATAGGCTAGATTTTAAGTGTCTTGTCCCATTGTGCCCATATTTTTAGATTGACTATTTTGAATGTGAGCTTGCAGAATACAGTTGCTGGGACCATACTTGGCAGGCATGACCTCATGCTGAAAAAGGATAGATTTCAGTTCCAGAAGGGACAATGGAGCCCATGGGCCAGAAGGAAGATCAGGCAGCAATAGCAGGGTGAGGGGCTTCCCCAACTCAGATTAATGGGGGCATCTCCAATGCCTTTCCTTCCTCTTGCGATCACAGCTTAAAGCTTCCTTGATGAGGAAGCTGATTCCTTTTAAACGGAGGGGAAAAACTCAGGGTAGACCCTCCTTCCCAAAGCACATTTCTAATAGTTCTGTTTATCCATCTGCCACGTCACCCCAATGTAGCAGAGAACTGTAAGGACAAGAACCACATGCCTTTTGTGCTGTAGGCCCAGAGCAGTGGGAACAAGGTACGCTGCCTCTGTGTACACAATAAACACAACTTTAAAACCAGCTGAGTCATCCGGCCAAGAAGTAACAGGAGTCTACGCAGGGAGAGAGGGTGCGGTTGAGTCCAGGCAGGAAAGCGTCAGCTGTCGGTACCCGTGCTGTATTCGTTTGACGCTCAGTCTCTAACTGGAAAGAAAAGTGACACAAACACAAAATAGCACAAGACAAAAATAGATATATTTCTGAGTAAAAGAGATTTATTTATATTTATAAATGCTGGTTCAAAGTTAGGAGACCTGGATTACAGCCCCAGCTTTGCCACTAACTGGTTGTGTGATGCTGGGATCACACCTAAGGATCCCTCTCTCATCCACAGGAGGAGGATATCAGAGTAGATCTCAGAATTAGATCTAATGAAGGCTGGAAGATCTAGGCACTATTTCTCAAACTGTAGTGGCTTGTAGAATCAACTTCTAGGGTCGCTCCCAGCATTTTTCAAATACATACCGAATAGAACACATCGGAGACTGCAAGGGTAAATATTGTTTTGTGACACTTCTGATTCAGTTATGTAAATATCCATGTGCACGCAGGTTGTAATGGAAAATACATTCCTTAATGTCAGTCACAGTCAAAAGAATTTTAAAAATTGAAAGCCACCAATCTAGTCCAACCCCAGGATTGACTGTGAAGGTTCTGTGGCTCTATCGTCACATGTCCATATGGAGAACTGCCTGTAAGGCTGAGAGAACGGGCTGGCTGAGGCTTGGGAAGGACCAGTGCAGAAGCCTTCCTTCCCAACAGCAACCCACCAGTCATTTCTGATGACAATGACGGCCTGGAAAACCTCTCATCTCAGGAGAGAAGCCTGAGTATGGGCAGACAATGAAGGAACTCATTTCAGAAAGGGCCCTAGCAAGGCTCCCCATCCCCGCTATGGGCTTGAGTAGTATACCCAGTTCAGAGTAAGAGGGCACAGGTCTGTACACACGTGTTCCCCACACAGAATCTGATGGAAATGTGCAGAACTCCAGTTAAAGAAAGAGAACTCACATCTACTGATGACCAGGGATGGCAAGGGCCGGATCGCCCATCGAGTGTGAAACAAGTATTTCAGAGACCCATTTATGATTCACACGCATGTAGATTCAAGAGCAGGGACCTGTTCCCTACTAACGGCCTAGGAAAGGGCCCACCTGAAGAAGAATCATGCCAGCCTAGAAGAACCTGCTGGCCACCTCTCAAGAAGCTACTTAAGATAAAGAAGAATCCACAAGTAACCCCAAACCCTTTGCTTCTCCAGTTACGCTGAGCTTACAGCTCAACAATTATTTTTACTGCACCTTGTCATGAGTTGTGATCCAATGTGCCGGTTGGAAAGAAAATCTAAGAATAAGAAGTGATTTCCTATTATAAACATGTAGGTTGAATCTAAGCTTCTAGAAAGAAAAATACTTCTTTAGCTCGAGGATTTTCTATTAGAGGCATACCTCGGGGATATTGTAGGTTCTGTTCCAGACCAACACAGTAAAGTAAATATCACGATAAAGCAAGTCACATAAATGTTTTGGTTTTCCAGTGTATGCTGGAGTCTATCAAGTGTGCAATAGCATTATATCTAAAAAAAAAATGTATTAATACATACCTTAATTTAAAAGTACTTTACTGCTAAAAATGCTAACAACCATCCGAGCCTTCAGCAAGTTGTAATCTTTTTGCTGGTGGAGGGTCTTGCCTCAGTGTTGCTGGCTCATTAGGATGGTGGCTGCTGAAGGTTGGGGTGGCTGTGGCAATTCCTTAAAATAAGACAACAATGAGATTTGCACATTTATTGACTCTTCCTTTCATGAAAGATTTCTCTGTAGCATGCAATGCTGTTTCACAGCATTTTACCTGCAGTAGACTTTTTTTCAAAATCGGAGTCGGTCCTCTCAAACCCTGCTGCTGCTTTATCAACTAAGTTTATGTAATACTCTAAAGCCTTTATTGTCATTTCAACAATGTTCACAGCATCTTCACCAGGAGATTTCATCTCAAGAAGCCACTTTCTTTACTCATTCATAAGAAGCAGCTCCTCATCTGTTCAAGTTTGATCATGATGCTGCAGCAAGTCAGTCATGATTTCAGGCTCCACTTCTAATTCTAGTCCTCAAGCTATTCCCATCACGTCTGTAGTTACTTCCTCCACTGACATCCTGAACCCTTCAAAGTCATCTGTGACATGAAGGTTGAAATAAACTTCTTCCAAACTCCTGTTAACGTTGATGTTTTTACCTCCTCTCACAAATCATAAATGTTCTTAATGGCATCTAGAATGATGAATCCTTTCCAGAAGATTTTCAATTTACTTTGCCCAGGTCCAACAGAGGAATCACTATCTATGGCAGCTATCGCCTTAGAGAATGTATCTCTTAAGTAATAATGCTTGAAAGTTAAAATTATTCCTTGATCCATGGGCTACAGAATGGTGGTGGTGTCGGCAGGTATGGAAACGATGTTCATCTCCTTGTACATCTCCATCAGAGCCCTTGGGTGACCAGGTGCACTGTCAATGAGCAGTAATAATTCGAAAGGAATCTTTTTTTCTAAGCTGTAGGTCTCAACAGTGGGCTTAAAATATTCAGTAAACCAGGCCGTAAACAGATGTGCTGTCATCAAGGCTTTATAGAACACAGGCAGGGTAGATTTAGCATAACTCTTAAGGGCCCTGGGATTTTCAGAATGGTAAAGGAGCACTGGCCCCAATTTCAAGTAACCATTGCATTATCCCCTAAGAAGAGATTCAGACTTTCCTTTGAAGCAGGACACCAATTTCTCCTCTCTAGCTGTGAGGGTCCCAGATGGCATCTTTTTCCAATAGAAGGCTGTTCTTTCTACATTGAAAATCTCTTGCTCAGTGCAGCCACCTTCACTGATTTTCTTAGTTCGATCTTCTGGATGACCTGCTGCAGCTTCGCCATCAGCATCTGCAGCTCCACCTTCACTTTGATGCTGTAGCGACAGCTTCTTTCCTTGAACCTCATGGACCAACCTCTGCTTCCTTCCAACTTTTCTTCTGCAGCTTCCTCACCTCTCTCACGCTTCACAGCATTGAAGAGAGTTGGGGCCTTGCTCTGACTTAGGCTGTAGCTTAAGGGAATGGTTTGATCTTTTATCCAGACCACTCAAACATTCCCCATATCAGCAATAAGGCTGTTGACACTTTCTTATCATTCGTGTGTTTCACTGGCGTAGCACTTTTAATTTCCTTCAAGAACTTTTCCTTGGCATTCCCAACTTGGATAACTGTTTGGCACAAGAGACCTAGCTTTTGGCCTATCTCGGCTTTTGACTTGCCTTCCTTACTAAACTTAATCATTTCTAGTTTTTTACTTAAAGTGAGAGGCATATGACTCTTCCTTTCATTTGAACACACAGAGGCCATGGTAGGGTTAATTGGCCTAATTTCAATACTGTTGTGCCTCAGGGAACAGGGAGGCCTGAGGAGACAGACAGGGGGCGGGAATGGCTGGTTGACAGAGCAGTCAGAATACACACAACACTCGTAGATTAAGTTCACCGTCTCACATAGGTACGGTTCGTGATGTCCCAAAGCAAATATAAAAGTAACGTCAAAGATTACCCATAGCCAGGACTCAAGCATTATGAAAATGATCCATGTGATCTATAGCATTTGTATCCCCTTAATATTTCGAAATAAAAAAATTAAAAGTCTAATAAAAAAGATCACTGATCACAGATCACCATAACAGATACAATAATGAAAAAGTTTGAAATATTGTGAGAATTATCAAAATGTGCCAAAGACACACGAAGTGAGCACATGCTGCTCAGAAAATGGCGCCAATGTGCCTGCCCGATGCAGGGTTGCCACAGACCTTCAATTTGTAAAGAACACAGTATCTGTGTGCGCGATAAAGCAAAGCACAATAAAACAAGGTATTCCTGCATTAGGATACCTCCTGTATGAAGATGGCTATGGTTTACGGAACTCAGTTTATGGAAGATGTGGAGAATATGATACTATGAAAATAAACAACAGAGAAGCCATCCATGAGGAAAGTAAATATAAGGATCTCTACAAAAAAACACAAAAATTAGCTGGGCATAGTAGTGCATGCCTGTAGTCCCAGCTACTTGGGAGGCTGAACCAGGAAGATCATCCCTTGAGCCCAGGAGTTCAAGGCTGCAGTGAGCTATGATGATGCCACTGCCCTCTAGCCTAGGTAACAGAGTGAGACCCTGTCTCTAAAAATATAGATAGATAGATAGACAGACAGACAGACAGATAAATGGATCGATCTAGGAATGATCCAGCTAGCCATCCAACAAGTATTTATTAAACACCTGCTATGTGCCAGGCACTAGACATTAGAATGCAGGGGAACAGAGCAGATACAGTCCCATCTCTCAGGACTTTATAGTCTGGTAGGGAAGAGAGTGGTTAAGTTTATAAATAAACATGCACCATGGAGGAAAAATGAGAATATTAAGGAGTTCTTATTTAGTTTTGGGGTTTAGGAAAGGTCTTCCTGAGAAAATGTCACATTTAGGCTAAGACATAAAGGATAACTAGGAGAGGGCCAGGCAAAGAACGCAACAGGAGGACTCTGGGTGGATTCCAGTCCTCACCACTCAGGCTCTCTGCCATGCTGCTCACATTATCACATCTCTAAACGTTCCCATGCACCCAGGGGTGCAATCACACCACCTGCCTCGATCCCCACAGGCCTGTTGTCATCCCGGACCAAGCCAGCCCCTTTCACAGCTCTCTACCCTGCTGCTCCTTCAGCCGAGAATGTTTCTTTGCAGCTTCCCAGCTTGTTCAGGTTCAAATCCCAGCTCTATCATTGCACAGCTATGTGATCTTGAGCCAATTTATTCATCTTTCCATGCCTCAAAGTCTTGATCTATACAACAGAGATGATAAAGGGCCCTGCCGCACACTATTTGGTGTAAGGATTAAATGAGATGCATGTAAAGCACTGAGAACTGTACCTGGCACACAGTAAACAATCAATAGATATTAATTCCTATTATCGTGTTGGCTTTGTTTTTGTTACTATGACTGCTACTGTTTATTACTTTGTTTTCCATATGCCACACTCTCATCCAAAAGCCAGCGAAACTGTCCTTCTCCGGCAAATCTATCTTGACCTCCTCTAGCCAATATACCCATTGCAAATATATTGTACATACTTCTATCATAGCCTTTATGACATGATGCTGAAATTATTTATGTATCTCTTTGTCCCTTGAACCCCAGTCTCTGGAAGATCAGAGGCCATATCTTATTTATCTTGCTTCCCCAGTGTCTGGAAATCAACGAGCTCTCAGTGAACACATTAGAAGATGGATAGATGAAAAAACTGACAACGGGTGGGCAGATGGGTAGAGCCACCTGGAAAACTCAGCTTGGCACACTCTCTTTCTCTGGGAGGTATCCCTACAAATACCTGAACAAAGAAATGGGTGGACACCCTCACGTCTGGCCTGAGAAGCCACTGCCCATGTTTGCAACCATTTGAAGAGCACTTTGAGGAGTAAACCCACCCTTTGCAGGCCAGGAGAACTCTCTGAAATGTCACATCCTCAAGAAGAAACATCTCTGCCCAAAACATTCCTAAACACAGTGAGGCATCCTTTTTTAAGCCTCTAGCTAAAACGTCTGAAAGCATCTTTCTATTTATTGGTATCGTTATGTGTATAGTAAGAATCCCAGAAGCAGGGCATGACCGCGCCAGCTTTACATCTGGCGAAAATCAGTATCCGTATTATCTGAACTCAAAAAGACTATAAAATTTAATTTAAGTGACTCACTTAACTACCAGAAGGAGAAAAGATCCAATTTGAAAACTGAAAAGAGAAAAATAACTGCTACTGTTTGGTAGAAGTTTATTATGTAAAATAAATAGAGGGCATGTTAAGAAATACAGATGCCTGACCACATTTTCACAGTGATGAGGAACACACTGGGAGAAAACAGAAAATGTTTGGATCAGAGATAGCATCTCCAGTGGCTGAGCTGGGAAGCCTGAGGCCACTGGGTTCAAACCCTGATATATACGTTCGTGGCAGAGCACAATGGTTCATTAACCCCCCAAATAATTTCTCTTTGGCACGTTCTTCCCTTGCATCTCAGCATGGCAGGTTCTGAAGTCTTTAGAAAATGTTCCACCTCAAATTAAAGGAGAAGTTTATTATGTCACATGAAAGTCAAAAGCAAGGTTGAACCAGCCAAAGAGAGTTGACAGCAGGTTGGAATAGAGTCTTCAACAAGCTACTGCATCTTCAGGCTACATCATGGGCAAGAGGTTGAGTCAGATGACCACAGTGGAACCCAAGCCACTACTTTTCTCATTTTTATAAGACTTAGGAATATTTGGCTCAGAACTTTTTTACTATTAGTCATTTCCCACAGTGAAATCTAAAGTTAAAGGCAAGGTCTGCTCTAAAATGGCTACAAGGTAAAATTCATTTTGATGGCTGTTACTGGAAAAAGAAAAAGGAGGATATAGGTGAGGAAATAATGACTCTGCCCATCACATGTCTAGAATCCCAGGCACAAGAGAGATCCTTTGACCTAACTCAGCCTACAGATTCTACTCATCTTAAAGGTGTCTTAAGGAGATTCAATGGATCCTCCTGTGAATCTATTTTACCATTTCTCACTGGCTGATAAATTTTTTGAAGGAAAGTGATAATCCCTCACACTACTATCCAATTTCTGCTTTAATGTATCTTTACTCAACAAAATACTTCAGCCAAATTGGAATGGCAAAACTTCCTCATTTCTGGGCCACAGGTAATACCAGAACTAATCTCCAAAGATCTTCCTCTTAAAAATATGTGCATGTCTACCCCAGCTAAGAGTCAGATCCATGAAAACCTATAAAACTCTGGCAGGGCAGTGGGGAGCATTCCAGAATCGCCATAAACTGCCCCCATGCCATAGATCCAGTCAGAGGCAGCTCTATGAGGTGAGGGATGGAGTTTTAAGCACTTAGTAACCACCGTGCTCAGCACAGGGTCCAGCACATAGTAGGTGTGTAATAAATCAAAAATGCAGGAAGATCTTAGGTCTCTTTGCCAAGCCCAGGATACCCAGAGCAGACTCCCTCCATGCGCACACGTCCACTGGGATACAAAACTCCAGGAAGACATAAGGCTCGCCTTGGCCAGCTTTCATCTGGGGTAAAGGAAAGGAAACGAACACCACCTAGGAACCCTGCCTGACACGAAAAACAGAGTGCAGGACATTTTATTCTCCATTAATTTGGATATACAGTATTTCTCCATGATTACTGCAGCACACAATGTTCTTATAAGGTTATGAACTGGTTTTGCATCGTTCCATTGCTACAATTTAATACTGTACTAAGTGTGATCTATCTCAGCCATGATTAATCCTGCCCAGTTCTGCAGCAAGTTTCCATAAAAACCAACTTGAAATACAGGACTCTTAAAGCCCTTGCCAAATCTGCAAGATGTGATATGAACACGGCTCCAATCCAGGCGAGCGTGTCTAACTTACGCCGAGACGATCTACATGTTTCCCTTTGTGCTCTGCGAGCAGCTATTTATCCTACCACTAAAGCCTAGAAAATTCGGGGAGAGCTGCCTTGGCCTGGTTTACAATAGCATTATTAATACCGCTCAATGACAAAGTAAAATTACAGATAAAATCTGAATAGGCCCATTATTGGTTTTAGGGAGAGCTAAATAAGCTACATAATTTGTTTGGGCCCGTGGAAACCTCAGCCCTGCACGACAGGAGGGGAAACGCACACCGCGGCCAACTGGCCACCAGGGCTGAGCGACGTGTAAATCCCCACCTCGAACGTTGTGAATTAAAGCAGATGAAAGTTTTAAAATGTCAGGCAAGTCCCTGGGGATGGATATGCTTTATGTTTTTTATATAGTGAACATTAATTTCAAATGGAAAGGGAAAGCCGCCCTCTATCTCGAGCCATTTGCTCCATTTTTTCTTAAGTTCCGTGTGTCCACTTTTAACAGGCCAGTCTCGGGGGAATTGATGCTGCGCTGAGGCACACAGTCGGGCTCAAGGTAAAAGGAAGGTCCTTGTGAGGAAGAAAATAAAAATTCACCACCCCCTTCCAAGAAGCGGCTCCAGGATGGAATGTTTGACTCAGAGTCAGGCAAGAGAGGTTCAGATCTCACCTCCTACTCTTTCTGGGTGTGTAGACTTTGGAAAACCTAGCTTTCCTGATCATTAATTTCCTTCTTCATGGGGTTATCAGGTAAATTAAGTGAAATAGTACATGTACATATACTATATACAGATATAGTATCTAAATATACATATATATACACGTGCACACACATGTGTACATATTTGTATTGAGTATGTCTCACACACACACACTCTTCAGGTTGTTGCTTTAACTGCTTGACAGCTTTTCCCCCCACTTAACTTCTGTAACGCATTCCTGACTTTAACTGTTCTACAAAGGAAACAATATTTCCATTCATTATTCATTCATTCATTCATTCATTCATTCATTATGCACTGAGGGTCTACCATGTGGCAGGTTCTTTAGGACCCAAGAGAAAACAGAGTGCTATCTTTGCCCTCAAGCAGTTCACAGTCTAGACTAATGGTTTTTCCCACAAATTTAGTTCTAGGTAAAATTCAGAAGGCTTTTCTCCCAGTTTAGTTCAAGACATTGGCCTGCCAGCTGGATGACGGGACAAATACCTCACTGAAGCACTGTGATCTGAGAGTTACGAGGCCAGAAGGCCTGTGATAATTTGGATTATTGTTCGGCAAATAGTCACTCCCTTCCCCGCCCACTGTGGGCAGTTTCCATCCCTGACCCTTCGATTCTGGTCTTGGCCGTGAGGCCTGCTCAGGCCGGTGAGATCTAGCAGTGTAATGTGAGCGGGGCCCTAAGGTCCTTGTGCCACCTGGCCTGGCCCTTGCACTCCACTGACCCACCATGAGAAGTACATGCTCCTGCAGCCTCTATCCCTTTAGCCAGGGCCCCGGAACAAACACACGTGGGGCACACCTGAAGCCAACATGGAGCCTGGGGTCAAGGCCGGTTGTCCTGCGCCCAGGAGCAGAGCCACCCAGCTTAGATGAGTCAAACCACAGCCAACCTGCAGATGCCTGAGCAAGAGAATAAATGAGGCAGTTTCTTATGGACCATGATTGTGGAAAGAGCTGACCGACACAGGCATAAGCAGAATCGCAACCAGAAAACGACTGCTTTTTCAAAAGCAATTTGGCACAACTTAACTACTGAAGCATTAAAATGAGATTATGGTACAAAACTTGCTTTCCATAGTCGAATCAATCATTCTGCCTTAACTCCTCTGTATTTGGTTTCAGCTCTCTGTGTTGAAGGAAATTAACACAAAATAAGTTGATCTTGATGAGTATGATTCAAATCGATAATGTTAATTGGGCTCCTGAGCATAAGGTAAAATGACTTCAAATCAACAGAAGGTTAATATAGCTTTCCCTTCATGTAGCACCACCTATGATAAATCTACAGTGGTCTCAAAGTTCCAATTTCATTAACAACACATTTAACATGCTCAAAAGACAGGAACTTTTTCCCTACAAAACGCTCTCTCAGTGCCCACCAGCAGGTTAACTGAAGATCGCAGAGCATATCCAATTGTGCAATTAAGTTATACCTGAATAAAGGGGCTTGTACTCGATGGTGAAGACTTATTTTAAACTTTAATTTTTTTATTATCTTCCTATCCTACCTACTTCCCCTTGCCCTTGGTAGTATATGGAATTACTGGATATTTTCCTTAATTGACTATTTCATTCTAGGTGACATTATATTAGCAAAGAAAAAATCATTCAACATTCTTATTGAATATATATAATATGTAAGGAGGTGGGAGATGTGCTAGAGTAGACGAGAAGAGAAATATTTAGAAAAAGAAAAATATCACTGCAAGGTCCCTGTCCTCAAGGAGCTTTCGGTCTGTGACATAGAAATGGCTGGACAGCCAGTAACACACAGGTAAGATAAGCAACATCGACAACTCATATTTACTGGGCAATTGTTACCCACCTCCCTTCTATCCATGGCCCCCTACTCCGCCCCACTTCCCTCTTCCTAACGTCTTCCCTGCAGTTCCCAGATTTGGTGTGTGCACTATTGACCACTCTACTCTGCTGTCCCTGAATGGGGCCCAACTGGCTAAGTCCTATCGGCAGGGTCCACTGCCCCACCCACAGCCACCGGCTCAAGAACAGGATAAGACCCTGTTTAGACCCATCAAGCCACTGAGACTCATTTTAGAGAATTTTGCTCAAGCTTTAAAGAAACTGAACTTTCTCCCACTGGACTTAAACCCAGACACACACAGTCTTAAGAACTGTTTACAATGAACCTCCCAATGGAGCAAAGCCCAATAAGGGAACCTTCGCAGAGGAGGAGTCGCTGAGACACAGAGAGAAACGAGACCTAGCCAGACTGACTGCATTTCTGGCTCACGCTTTGTTAAAATCATTGCTACCATGACAGCCAACGCTGACTCTTTCTTTTTTTTTTAAATATACATTTATTTGATTTTTAATCAGGAACACTTTGCTTTCTTTAAATGTCTTTTGGCACCTGTGATCTTTCTTCTCCCTCTTCCTACTTGCCCCCCATACTCAGACAAAGGAGAAGTGGCCGAATGCAGACATGATGTTCAGGACCTTCAAGGTCACATTCCAGAAGGTACTGGCAGGGGAGGTGGCGGTGAAGGGGCTTCCACATGGGGAGAGCTATTTCCTGCCTCTGTTTCCCCCTTGTAAAATGGGCATTTACAATAGCACCTGCCTCCTCAGTTATTAGCTGGTGGATTAAATGGAAAATACGTAGCAATGGGCCTAGTGTACTTTCTTTTTTTTTTCTTTTTCTTTTTTTTTTTTTTTTTTTTTGAGACAGGATCTCTCTCTGTAGCCCGGGCTAGAGTGCAGTGGCATCATCACAGCTCACAGTAACCTCAAACTCCGGTGCTCAAGTGTTCCTCCTGCCTCAGCCTCCTGAGTAGCTGGGACTACAGGTGCACACTACTAATTTTTGTATTTTTTCTAGAGACAGAGTCTCTCTATGTTGTTCAGGCTGGCCTCAAGTGATCCTCCCATCTCAGCGTCCCAAAGTGCTAGAATTACAGATGTGAGCCACCATGCCCGGCCCCTTTTTTTCTTTGAGATAATTTGAGGCTTGTTTTTTTGTTGTTTTTTTTTTTCTGTAACTTATAATTAAAAATAGCTAAATAATAAAACATGCAACAGAATTCCAAAGAAAGAGATGCTATTGTGGACTAGGAAAATATAAACAGAATCTGCAGCAGAAGTAGGATTTGTCCTGGCCCTCAAAAAATGGACAAACTTTAAATTATTGGGGGAAGGAAAGTGGTGACAGACATAATAGAATGAAAAACTAAAGCAAACCTACTGACCTAGGTGATGCCATCACAATGGCAGTATGTGATCTTGAGGATGTTTATGACAATGCTATCCATAATAACGCAATGACACACATGTATACCACCTCACGGAAAACACATGTGTCACTGTCTCATTTAATCCTCCCCAGTCCCCTGAGAGATACATGATCAACCCCAGAGTACAATGGGAAAAGGGGCCTAGAGAACTTTTGTGACTTACACAATGTCACAAAGCATCGGTTTGGCCTCACTCAGACTTGGATGAGAATTCTGGATCTGCCACTTACAAGCTCTGTGAATTATCTTTGGCAAGTTACTTCAACCTCTCTGAGCCTCAATTTCTTCAAATTAGGTATAATATTAATAATAATGCCTACTCTCTAAGGTTGTGGAATGAAATGGGAGAATGCAGAATAAGTGCCTACCACGATGCCTAGCACCATGGGTATGATCCATAAATATTAGTCATTATTTTTTGTTCCTGTTTTAGAAAAGAAAAACTAGCTTTAGGACTTAGAGCCACAGTGGTGGAGGATCAGGACATGTGGGTAGAAATTACAAAGAGGAAGCTTTAGGCTCGATATGAGAAATAGGTTTCAGCCATTTAGTGCTTTCTAGAAACAGAACAGATTGCTTCAGAAGGACTAAACCTCCAACTCAGAAGTTTTTCACTCAAAGGAGGGCTCTCTGTTTGAGGATAGTGTGGCAGGGATTGAGCACCAGGCGTGTGACTTAAGGATGTGGCCCCCAGGGACTCCTTCATCGCTGAGACCTACCAGTGCTATGAGATACCATTGTCTTGCCAGTTTTATTCCCAGCAAACCCAAAAATGAAGGGTTGCATTGAGGAAGGAAATAGCAGAAGACGTAAACAGGTGGAAAACCATACCATGCTCGTGGGGCAGCAGAATCAACATTGTTAAAATGTCTATACTACCCAAAGTGATCTACAGATTCAATGCAATCCCTATTAAAATACCAACATCATTCTTCACAGATGTAGAAAAATTAATTCTATGCTTCGTATGGAACCAGAGAAGACCCCACATAGCAAAAACAATTCTAGGCAATGAAAACAAAATGGGAGGCATCAATTTACCAGACTTCAAACTCTATTACAAAGCTGTAATATTAAAATCAGCGTGGTACTGGCACAAAAACAGAGCCATTGACCAGTGGAACAGAACTGAGAACCCAGATATAAAACCATCCTCATATAGCCACCTAATCTTTAACAAAGCAGACAAAAACATACACTGGGGAAAAGAATCCTTATTCAATAAATGATGCTGGGAAAACTGGATAGCCACATGTAGAAGACTGAACCAGGATCCACACCTTTCACCTCTCACAAAAATCAACTCACGCTGGGTAACAGAGTTAAACCTAAGGAGTGAAACTATTAGAATTCTAGAGGAAGATGTTGGAAACACTCTTCTAGAAATTGGCCTAGGCAAAGAATTTATGGAGAATACCCCAAAGGCAATCACAGCAACAACCAAAATAAATAAATGGGACCTGATCAAATTAAAAAGCTTCTGCACAGCCAAGGAAATTGTCACAAGAGCAAACAGACAACCTACAGAATGGGGGAAAATTTTTGCATGCTACAACTCTGATAAAGGGCTGATAACTAGAATCTACTTAGAACTCAGGAAAATCAGCAAGAAAAAATCAAACAACCCTATCAAAAAGTGGGCAAAGGACATGAACAGAAACTTTTCAAAAGAAGACAGAATAATGGCC